>VYZW01042759.1:282102-349552 GCA_013401315.1 Balaeniceps rex | reverse complement strand
CCCGCGCCCGCGCAGCGCCCACCCGCGGCGGGGGGCGGGCCCCCCCGCCCCACGGGGGGGGTTGGTGGGAACTTGCGTGCCGGGGGGTTTGCCCGGCCGAAGTTGGGTTTGGGGGTTCCCCTCCCCCTTCCTCCTCCTCCTCCTCCTCCACGCGTGCTCCCTGCCCCTCGGGTGCCCCGGGTGCCCTCGGGTGGGCCTCGGCACACACCAGCTGGCCAGCAGCTCACGCGTCATGAACACCAGGACAGAGATGATGCTGGGGAGAAATTGGGACAGGTTTATTGTGGGACAGGCCGTGGCCCCAGTCCCACGGTGCCAGCGTGGGCCCTCTCCGCCCGCGGGGCCGGCAGCCGTTCAGGCGCGGGGTCTGGCATGGGGTTAATGCGTTTTTGCACCGATTCCTCCTTAGACGTGTAATAGGCTGCACCTGTGCAAATCACAGCTCCTCCAGGCTCTGTCTACATATAGGTCTACCTCGATCTGTGCAGCACATCAAAGGTCCCTGGATTGCATGAAGCCTTTAAAAATGAGCGATCTCTGGTTAAAAATACAAGTGCCAGTTGCCAACGCTTGCCACCCAAAGAGAGTACGACGCCTCGCACTGTCCAGTCTGCGTGAAGTACTGGCTGTGATACCTGGCCGGCCAGGGGAGGCAGGCTCTCCTGATTTGTAGTTGCTGAATCACATTAAGAGAGGTTAACACACATTAAATACTTTCCAGAATATTGGGCTTTTCAGCTAAGCAGCGAGTAGCTGCCAGAGAAGTGCCGTGTCATCACAGACAGGGAGAAGAAATATGCAAAACCCGTCATGAAAAGAGGGGGCTATCCATGTGCCAGCGCCAATGCCAATATCCACAGGGCGATCCCACACCGGGAGATCCCTGCTCTTAGAGACCAACCCAAGCCAGCTTGCAGCTGACTTAGTGGCACCCTGACACGCGTGTAGCCCTGGCAGCCCAGAGCAGTGCACAGCCTCAAGTATTTATGCAGGCTTCTGGACTGGTTTTGTGACTGTTACATTATTTGTTCCTGAGTTAACTCGATTTAATTTAGGGTTGGTAACCCTGCAGAAGCTGCAGCCACAGCTTTGGCTGCAGCGTAGGCACACTCCAAGGGAAAGGCTTGAAAACCTGTACGTTTGTACGCAGTTTTCTTTCGGCAAGTCATCTGAAAATCCTGAGCCACTCCGGAGCTGCTTCTGTTCCCTTGCACAGCCAAGGTGGTGCTGCCTCCTACTGCCAGAAGTCCCCCGACCCTGTGGATGTGGCACATCTTCAGCCTGGAGGGACCCACGGGAGCCTGCCAGGGTCTGTCTCCTCACCTTCCCCAGTGGGATGGAGAAGGATGTGTCCCAGGTGGGAAGGCTTGTGGGACCCCCTGTCTAACCAGAGCAAATGAAGATGAAAATGAAAAAAAATCAGGCCAGTTCATAGGCTTGGTCCAGTATTAATGGACACGTAAACCCACCCGAAAACAGCCTTTTCTGTCAGCTGGGGTAAAGCTCAGCGTGGCTGAAGGTTGAGCCTGCAAAGCAGGTAACGTTCTCAACAAACGTATTACTTACGTGTGCCGGAGCGAAAGGCAGCATATTTACACTGACCTTTTCAAGCCACAGCCTGTGCTGCCTCACTCTTCTTATTTTAAGGGGAGATTTTGCAGCCCACATCGCAGTACAGCCCTGATTCTTTCTCTGAGTCCCAGCTTACACAGTGATTTGCAGAAGTGCTTAAATCACCCTCGAAATGGTACATACGGCAGGGGAGGCTTAGGCTGTCTTTATGGACTAAATCACTAGAGGTAGACCCCCTTTACATCAGCGCTGGCGCTGACCGTAGGTCATTCTGTACAGCACGAGGTGGACGGCAATGCTCATGAGCGGCAGCTCACAAACGCGTGGGAACTTGGAAGTGAAATTCGGTAGGCTAAATTCATCATCCAAACGGAGATCAATAGAAAAAGTAAACAACCAGCATGAACAACACTGAGTGAATTAAATTTCAAACAGTAGTACATAATGATAGCAACATAGGCAGTATGTTTTATGTTTTTAATATGTTTTAACACATGAGATTTTTTTTTTTTACATTTCTTGCATGTATATTATTATTGTGGTGTTCTTTTCTTTCCCATCATGGCCATGATTCTCTTCTCATGTGGAGCAGAGAACATCAAGACTAATTGCATTGAAATTAATGTCAGTTGAAAATCTCAACTGTTTTGGTTGGCTGCCAAGTGCTGGAAGCTTCCCCTTTTCTCCTCTGGCCTTGATGGCATTTTTGAAACTCCTTGTATGTGAGCCCTCACCTACAGGTTACCCTTCCAGCCCTGATTTTGCTTCTTCTGTGATGTGCCCGGCCGGGAAGGTTTGTGGCTTTGCTGCGTTCCGCTGCTAACTCCTTGGCACAACACTGTGGTCGGTCCCTGTGGCCAGAGCATCCTCTCCGCTCCACAGTCTCACCCACTCAAATCCTTTCCGCTTGCCAGCCATCGAACAGTAACCTCACCTGCTGCTTTCTTACTTAAAAGTGTCCCATCTATCACCAAGCCGTGGTATGATCGTAACTGTAACATACAGTAAATTAACGCAGACTGTTTAAAAGGAGTTCGGGCTCGTGCCTGAAGGAACACCTTCCATGCTGCCTGTTGCAACCCACGGCTTCCCCACAGCCACCGGTTCCCCCCGTCATCCCTTGCTGTGTGACTTGGCAACATATTTTCAGCTCCTGTAGGGAGCGAAGCCTACCTCTTTAGGAAAGCATGGCATTACATAAATAAAAATATGCCATGTGCTATCTAATCCTGCTCATTGTACATATATTTTTAATGATTCATGTAGACATTACTTGCCCCCTCATTGTGCTCTTTCCTCTGTTAACAACTCTTCATTAAGAATAAGCAAGCAACTGTGCCCAGTCAAGCAGACTTTCTAAGAAGAGCTGAAGGCCTCGGAACAATATGTAATTCAAATCCATTACATAAAGAATGCATGTAACAGGAAAGATGAACATCATCTTAAAAGTTGACATTTCCCACTTCTCAGACTCTCTGTCTGTGTGGCATAGCAACTGCCTGAGGAAGAGTAAAGATAATTTTAATGCAACATAAAATAAGGGGGAGGTGAGAAATACTACATTCTTAGTCAACATCCTCTACAAAAAATATCACCATAGTATCTCTTTGGTATATCCTACCTTTAAAACATGTACCCAGAGAGAAAGGAATTCCCAGCGAATTCGTAAGACGTTAGCTGAATGCTTTCAAAGAACAGGAGAGGAGTTCCGGAGGTGACCAGCGTAGGAAATTCCTTAGCATCAGTACAGTGTGTCTCAATAATGTGATTTTCTACATCTTGCCCCCCTTTTGACACACCAGTGCAGGGGTGGTGGGACACGGTCAGACCTTTCTTTTGCCCGTGGATTTCAGCAGTTGTGGGGGCAGCCGCACAGCTGTGTGTACACAGCATGGTCCAGGATCAGACCGTGCGTGTCGCACCTTGCGGTTTCGAGGACAAAGTGGGGGCTGTTACATCTCATCACTTCTCACCGGTAGATCCATGCCTGCTCTAGTCCCAACAGCCTAATCCATCAGCCATTCCTTTGGAGGGCAGATTGCTACATTGCTCTGGGGGGGGGCTACCAAGCGCAGTCACACTTGTTTCAGTGTGCGACGCACTTCTAGCACTCGTTGCAAGGCAGTCGTCCCCAGGCAGCTCCCGCAGCTGCTCTGAGCTCTTGTATAGGCTGGGACAGGACATCTATGGTTCCTCGGTGAGTGTTTACATAAAGCTCAGAGACAAATCTCTTCCAAAGAATGAAAAAGCCAAGAAGCATTATTTAGTCTTGCTTCAGCAACTCATCACCAGACTGAGTAGTACCTACTTCAGCTGGGCACTGGCTCCACAGGGGCAAGGGATCCTAAATTAGAGTGGGTCTTGCAGAATCAGTCCCTCGGGGCTTTAAGATGTGTTTTGTTTGTCCAGGGCACCCTAAAGTAGTCTATTGAATATCCTTTATAATAGGTTTGCTATTTAAATTTAACTACAGTGTTCCACTTTAATTAGATACTTATAGGCTTAAGTGTACAGGAGTTTTAAATGTAGTTCCTTTCACAACCTCACAGAGTTTACAGCAAGGCAAGCCCACTGGAATATCTAGTCTAGCCACCTGTACATCACAGCCTATTCAGTTTCACTGTTTTTCCTGTATTCAGCTCAGTAACTTGCAGTTTGAGCAGTTGAACAGCCCATAGTTTAGTACTCTTAACATAATAAAATGTACATTAGTAAATAATTTTACCCCCTGAATAGCTTTACTTTCCCCCTGTATCTATAGGTCTTCAACATGATAATGTCTCATTAAGTAACTGCTAAGTTCCAGCGTGACGGCCGCTGTTGCTTCAGCAGAGAGTGAAATGAGCTCTGAATTGGGTTTCCCTATTCATTTAACCATGCAATCTGCTTTGAAATTCCTTAGGATGAAAGTTGTGTTTATGTCTGATGGCTAACGTATGCCTAACCTTAACTCTGACTCAGCACGTATAAGTGCTCCTCGATTCCATGCTCTTATATACCCCTTTATTGCATTATTATATGCTATATTCGTTAGGTGGTTCTTCTCTAGTCACTACAGAAGATGCCAAAAATATTGTGAATGATTTCTCTCCTGCAAATATCATCACAGTCTATTTATACACTGTCGCTTCTGAGATTTGATAAGACCAGAGCATAATATGGCATGGATACAGATGCTGTCAAAGTTAAGTTAACACAACATATTTCATCGCCCTCCCACTTAACATGCGTAATACACAAATGGTTGCAAGCTATCGCTCTTTTAAAGAAGCAAAATATATGGATTTAATTTTTAATGATTTAGCTTGGTAATTAATCCAAATTATTAGTTAACAATAGCTAAAACAGAACTATAATGGATTCTCTGGATAATGAAAATATTTATTATTTTAATAAGTTGCATGGCTGGAAGTCTAAGTCAAGTCTTAGTCTACTGGCCACATATTGCTCTTGATTCACACGTAGGACCCCCACAGAGGTAGGTGGATGGCTGTGTCCCTGAAAGAAGAAATATAAATTGCTGCTTCCGAGTATTGATGACAACATCTATCACGTCAGCTGCAGAATTGATCCATCTTAAATTATGAGCCAGGGCTGAAGGAATTATGCCAATTAGAAAGACACAGATTTTTTTTTTTCTCTCGTTTTCCTCTTTCCTATAATTTTTGCCCCACACAAAAGGCTTTGAGACCTATTTATATTATGAAAGTCCTTTTGTTGCTTGAGACCCAAAGAAAGATTTAAAAAGAAAATGTAATTGCTGAACAGAAGTACTACGAGGGCCGTTTCAGGCTCAGGGGAGGGGAAGGTCAAGTTTTTAACCTGGAAACAAAAGGACTGAACCCAACGCTGTGAGTGGGCTTTCCCTGGGGTCCGGGGCGAACAAAGCCCTTTTGCTGGACAGTGGCTTTCTCAGCGACGGGGAGGGCATGACCCACGGTGCTGGCGATGAGCGCTGCAGGTACACACCATCCTCCAACGCAAGAGCCCGGCGAGGGGTCTGCAGGTCGGGGTCAGGCACGGGGGGCATGGGGGGCAGCGAAGAGGGTGTCCCCAGTGACACCTCCCCATCGCCCATGCCTGCCGGTTACCCCCCAACAGATGTCAGGGGCCATCTCGCAAAGTGGCCAAGGGAGCAGTGGATGGAGACCCGAACTGGCCACTGCTGCCAGCAGCACACGATGCCCCCTTGGATCCGAAAGAGAAACGTTTTTAACCTCTCCTTCATCTTTCCTCCAAGGATTTCTGAATTTGTGAGTGGTGTCAGATTCGGTTAAGTGATTACTACATATTTCCTTTTATCTTATGTTCCTGCCTTCGAAACAGCTTTAATAAATGGCGTAATTATAATTCTCGGTGACTGCGCCCGTTTTAAGGTTGCATCCTTTCAGGGCATCTCTTGGAGCAGCGGCTCCCTGAAGAAAACCTCCGTGTGACCAAGGTTGCTGCCTGGCCGCCTTTGCCGAGCAGGCAGAGGCAAGCTGGAGACAAAGGCAGTGGTGCACAGCTCAATACCTGCCTGACTCCACGCTGTGCCTCCAGCGCGGCGTGGAGTCAGGCAGGGATTGCACTGTACATATTCCCCATCTCAAGCCACTGCCTGCACTGCGTGGGCAAGCCCTGAGCAAAGCCAGCACTGAGACATCTGGGAAAGATTACAATTATATACATATATATATGTGTTTTGGGATAATTACATTTACAAACCAAAACAAGGAGGAGAGGCAGGTGGTCCTTGCTGAACAACCACAGGGGCTACTGTGAGCTGGGGTTAGGTACCAGCAGCCAGGACCTGCCATGGGGCACAAAGTGGGGACAGGGGTATGGCCAACATCACATTCCCATGCTGGCCTGTTGCCACCCGTTGTGGTCCCCAGGTCATCTCCTCTAGCATCTGAAAGGGGATGTCCCCAGCTTGCTGTCCCGGACAGGTCACCCAAACTGGGCATGGAGGTTGCAACCACCACCTGGCTTGAATACAAGTCCCTGGCAGCTGCTCTTCTCCAAACCCAAGCGAAGGTGCTCAGCTTGGGAGGCAGGTCCTTTGCCTCCCATGCCTCACCCTGATCTTTGGCAAGGGTTGTTAGAGTCAAGGAAATAGTCCAGCAGCATCATTTGGTAGGAAAGCAGATGTGGATCTGGACTTCCCAGGGGGGTTACTCCTAGAAAGGGGCATCTAATGGTGATGAACAAGAGGTGATGGTGGTAATGATCTGCCTGGGTGACAAGGCAACTATTCAGAAATAGCAAGCACTTAAAAAAAAAACCAACTGTTTAGGGTGGCATCCTTTCATCAATTGGTAACACCTCAGGAGGTGAAAAAGGACTTGCCATGGGTGCAAGTCAGCCTGTCCATCACTGCTGTGTCGAAATGTTTCCTCTGCCTTCCTCTAGCAGCTGCGGGTGCTGGTCAATCCCTGGGCTTGCAGGATTGCTGTTTGGGTCCAGAGCAGCCCATCCGACCTTCCCTCGCTATTTTGATACTCAATGAAATGTGTGCTCAGCAAAGCCCCAGTAAACATCTCTCATCTGAAGCTCTTGTTTCTGGGCTACTGGGAGCATTATCCAGGGGAATGTTTTGTTTCATGAGGGAAAAAGAGGGCCTTTTGGAAAGGCAGTAAGGTGTTTAAAACAATATTTCTGGACATCTTAGTGGGTTTTTTATGTACAAAAGATTGTGTATCCAACTTAAAGGGCACAGACCTTAGAGAAATTCAAAGGATCTTTTGAAAAGAGGTTAAATATATTTAAAATTTATGAGTGTGCACCCATGCAAATTGGAAAAGGAAATTAAACTATATCTGCAGAAAAGGAAAAATAAATCTACTTACACATGATGTAATTTAGAAAGTCAGCTGTACCTTTGAATGATGTCTGGGCGAAAGGATAAGGTAATGCTGAGGAAGGCTTAATATCTGGGCTTAAAAAGCCACATGGGGTCATAGGGAAAAAGGGGTTGCAGTATACTTGTGTACTCATTATGAAGAGTTTCCAGTAGAATGAAAACTGTTTCTAGCTGGCTCTTGGCTAAGAAAGAAAGGTGCACAAACAGAGAGAGCAAGTACAGTTTTTTCAGCCACATCAGTGTTTTCTGTACAACTAGATCCGTGCTCCACATAACTAATTTAAAAACCTACACACTGATATTTTTTCCTAAGTCTGGTTAGTCTTTGTGGCTATTTCCTATGTTGTGCAAAATAAACTTCTAGTCAAAATAACTGGGCTGAGAACAAGGGGAAAAAATGATGGGAGAGAGCTGTAATGCAGAAGGAAACCATTTGTGTGGGAATTTCAGGGAGATGTAAAGCACCGACCAACTTAAAGAAAGCAACAAGAATAATTCACAATATTTTCCTTTAAACTAAAGGTGGAAGTTGTCTGTGTTTCAAGCCCGGCGTGGCACAGGGAGTTGCAATCCATGTGCCACGTTAAAGGAGATGGTGATCTCAGCTCAGTTCCTCGTGAGGAGGTGCTCGCTGAGCAGAGCCGAGCAATTGGGTCCCTGGGTAATAATTTTATTCGAGAGGCCAAGAAGGGAACGGCTGCGGAATTAATATTGCTGCGCTGTGCTGTTCCTATTCTGAGGGTGAGAGAGGACTTTGCTTTATAATGCTGACACCGCAAATCCCTTAATGAGCACTAAATTCACTTAACAAAATTCTAACTCCCTCAGATTTCTGATGTAGCTTAGCGTGTCGGCTTTACCTTAGAGTTTTCTGTGTTTTGCTGGTCTATGCCATCAACCTGAGCATCCATAAAGCCAGTATTCCTTTTTATTCACTCTACCTGTTTATTCCTTAGTATATTTACCCTTTTATTAAGAGCTTCCACTTGGTTAAGACTTGTTCAAGTATAAGCTCAACAGGAAGCATTTTCCTTTATACTGTAATAACTCTATATTGTTGCCTAGAGGGTGACAGAAAGTAACATAAGATTCATAAAAATATAACTGTCTGAGCCAAGTAGATAGAATTATGGTAAGCATTAACCAAAGTGTATTTCTCTGTCCTATAGGGTGAAATCAGAACATCTTAATGTTTTCTTTCTTGGGTCACATAATTCTGCAGAAGAACACCAAGAGAAATGCCAGACTGCTTCTGCTTGATCGTTACGTTCTGTACCAACCTTTCAAACAGGTTTGCAAATAAAATTACTTTATTTCATTATGTGTCATTTTACATTTTGCCCATGCATCACCCCACTGAGACCATTTGGTTTAAGACACTTTTTTTTTAAGCTATAAGCAACTGGAATTTTAAACTCATTTAAACTGTAATTCAGGATGCTTCTAGTAGCCCCTTCAAGTTTAGCCATTAAATGAGTACATCCTTAGGAAAAAAAAAAGTGTGTCTTATCCTCATTAATTTTTTATCCAAGTAATATTAAAAAAACCCAAACCTCCAAAAGGCACATTGCTGGGGAAATTTTAACCCTATTGGAACTGGCATGGTGGTTTCCTGAACACAATTTTTTTTGTTTTTTCTTTAAGTTGGATGAGGGAAGTGTAGACTTGCTAACTTTCCCTTCTGAGCCAAGGGGGGTGAAATAGCCCATACATCTCTCACTCTCCTACAGCAAGGAGGTGGCTGAGCTCTGTCCTCCAAAACACTGCACTCCTTGCTCCTGAAAGAGGGGGTCAGCATTTTGGATCTGAAATCCCGTAAAGCCGTATGTTCTGTGTCAGCAGCTAGACCAGCTCCATTGCATCAGCAACAAGCTTTTTGATAATGTCCTACCATGCTGCAGAAGAGCTACCTGCATACAGCAGCTGTATCCAGCAAAGAGGAAGCAAAATTATAGCAGTAGCAGGACAAATGCCACAGGCAAAGTCATGGAGGTGATATTTGTTAGCAGTTGTGGGTTGAGAAAGAAACCTCGCACCTGAGAGGCTGAAAGAATAAAGGATGAGATGGTCTATTATCATATTTTCATTATTTCATTTCAATATTTAGTTAAATTAACAAGCCTTAAGTAAGATGGAACCAGCTATAGTTGTGTTGAGTAGACAGGATGGAGTTGAAAACTCTAGGCCATTTTTCGCATCTCTAGACTTGAGGATTCTGATGTTTTCTTTGTTCTGGTTGCCTGGCAATAATTTAATATTTTTATTTCTGTATTTACTTTAATTCTTAAAAAGCCAAGAGGTGGAGATATGTTGACAGACTGGAAAAGGAAGCTATTATTAATTAAAATTATTTTGAGTCTAAGATTAAAAGAGTGCTCCTGCATATAAATTTGCTTCAATGAGCTGGACCCACTGTAATGTTAAATCACTGCATAAATTAGGAAATGTAGCAGACATACTGGCTGGGGACTAGATGGTCCCACCATTTTAGATGGTGCAGATTCAGTTTCCCCTATATCCTTCCTTATGTGCATATGCAGCTTAGATGCCAATTGTCCATCTCTGGTACAAATTAATTTTTTTCTGTTAAAAGACACTAGTCCAAAGTCCATGAAAATCAGTGGAAATTTCCCAACCAGCTTGAGTGCAAGCTGGACCGGGCCCAGAAAGAAACAGAGTATGGAAATTTGGGAGGCAGCGGCTCTCTCTGTTGTTTGCTGGTAGAGCTGGAAGGGAAATCTTGCAAAATACCATGCAGCCTGCTGTTCGTTATGTCTAACTAATACGTGCATTCACCACCAGCGAGCCTCTGAACAAATCTAGCTTCATCTGAAAAATCAAGCAAGGAGGAAAAAAAGCTACTATGTAAGGCAGCAAAGACATTCCTGAAGTTTTGGTGTTTTGATGTCACTTTTCTGTAATCACAGTGAATGGTGGCAATCTTGTATTCCTAAGTGTTCAAATTAAACTGCAATACTGACCACTGTCAATCCGGCATATGAAAAACCACGTGCTTCCATCTGCTCGGTGACCTGGAGCAGGGAGGACCGTGGCAACCTCTGCAGTGACAAGCAGGATGGAGAAGTTATAGACCATTTCTTCTGAAGTGCTGGGTGGTCTCTTGGGGATCATGTGCAGCTGATGTAAGTCATGGTAAACCTTGTTGTAAATCAGCATATCCTGGCCCCAGGATTAACCATAATGGTCCCCCTGCTGAATCCCATCTCAGCACAGCATGAGCCTGGCACAGCCCTCCACTCTGGCTCTGGAGGGGAACATGTGTTTTGGGCTGCTGCTGCAGTGGGACTTGTAAAGACCCCAATGGAAACTTCTCCATCCTGTCCTCTTCTTGCCTGTAATAAAACACTATCTGCACTGAGATGAGGTGACTGTTCCTCTCCCCTCTCCTCCATAAATGAACATTGCACTCTGATGCTGAGCTTGTCCATGGGAGGGGAAATTGGGGGCGGGGGGGAACATGAGGGGGAACACGGATCCTGGATCTTACTCCTGAACACCCAGCAGTTCAGATACAGAAATCCAGAGGCAATGTGCAGTCTGCCAGACCCTGTAGAGTCAGGCTGCAGAGACCTGAGGCTCACAGGGCTACTGCAGTGTCAGCTTCTTAAAGAGCAAATGGAGAGGAGAAAGCTATCCTTGTTCCTAGTGTGACATCCCCTCTGACTTAACTTCTTCAGAAGAAGTGATCTGCATTCCCACATTGTCTGCAAGGCAACCTATAAAATAAGCTGGAAAAAATCCTAATGAGAAGGCAGAGCAGCAGAAAGCGCTGACAAATGTACTGTAGCAGAGCAGCCAGCAAGGGCTTCGCCTGATGTTGCAGGATTGCCTTTTTCTCCAGCACCACATGCAGATGCCCAGGCAAGATTAAAAAAACAGGCAAAATCACTACATCCTGACAATGCTGATGCGTGAAGGAGTTTATTGAGTAGCACAGGGACTGACTCTTACTTCATACCGGAGCACACGGTGAAGTAGTTCAACTGAGTTCAGTTGAGTTACACCAGAATATTCCTGCACAGACAAGAGCTGATGAAGACCTCACAGACATTACAGGTGCACAGATCTAGTTTAATACACAACCATTGTATTAATTTTCTGGCCAGAGGGGCAGCCTGTTCTACCCTGGGTCTTTCCATCCCAGCCACCCGTAGACTAAGCACAGCGTGCCGTCCCGTGAAGGAGAGGTGCAAGATGGCAGCGCAACTCCTCACATTCGTGGCCACAAAGTCATGTTGCGGAGTGGGCACCGAAGGCTTTGCTGCTCCCCTCCTTCCTTTCTGTGGAGGAGAGCTGGGACAAAGGGACTTGATGGGATCTCTAACAGCCTCTCCGGGACTGGCTATCGTGTTGTAAGCAGGGTCGTATATCCCCCAAACTGTTTATTTGCGTGACTGCAGAGGAAGAAGAGGATTTGCCCCAAATGCCTTCTTATTTATATTCTCTCCTAACTGTTTTATTATGCCTAATTTGTCATCCTTAGAGGATGCCTCTTATCATGTGCAAATTCTTTTTAAATTATTATACTGACACAGAAATAATAGTTGCCTGATTTACATTGTAATCTTCGGTAAGAGGGATATTTGTGTTTTTGAAAGTGTTATGATTTTAGTTGCTTCTCAGTGGGGTTTTTTTGGCTTATGATGTTGTATTACAATGTACAGAAAGGAAGGGAAGTTCAAGCATTCATTAGAGACACCTCACGACGAGATCCCAAATCCTAGTCCCTGCCTAGGACACCGCAGTCATCAGTACAGACAGCAAAACATTAAAAAGCTCTTAAGTAAATAATGACTGCGATGATGATATAGTGGGAAAAGGAGTGAATTTTCAATTCACTAGGGTCAATAGTGATAGGCTCTGTTTTCTAAACAAAGATTACTACCCATTCTCTGGAGCACACATACACTTAATACACAACCGCAACATTAAAGCTGAGATAAGGAGACAGATAAAACTCACAGCAGGAAGCTCCATACAATGCAGCATTTACAGACGAGCTCCCACCGCACCGTTTAAGCCCCGTCCTTTGGCACTACCGCGTTTAAGCCAAGAAAGCGAATCAGCCCACCTCCACTGCGTAAGCCGACCTCAGCCCACTTCACGCCGCAGAGCTCCGGCTCTGAGGAAGCTATCACCTCTCCTGGAACAAACCCAGCTAATGGCTGCTCAGAAAAGCACATCATTTTTTTTGGCTCTCACGGTCCTTGACACGTAGCAGTTTTTATCTCATGGCAACATTTAAAATGCGTCTTTTCCGGGTGAGGTTACCTTTGTGAATTTGGAAAGGAAGGCGTCATGCCCTGCCCCATGCTGTGTGCTGCCGAGGTCAATATTTGGAGTGAGGACCCGTATGATACTCAATTCTTTATGATATTCAATGTCAATCTCTGCGCTGGGTCCCTCTGTCACCTTAGTGAAGAAGAAAATGACTTGGGGAAGTGAAACTCATTTAGAAACACCTTCTTTTTTCCATGGGATCAACTCTTTTGCCTGGCAGTAAATACATCCCTCTCCCTGCAAATGAAAGCAACAATACTGAAGAGCAAGGGCCAAAATCAAGCCGAAGAGTAGTTTAAGATCAAATGAAAGGGCAAATGGTTAAGTTTCATTAATACTCTTCCCACTAACCACTGACCCTGCTGTGCTGCTCCTCCTGCACGTGAGAACAGTCTGGGATACCAAGGACAGGAATCCCGTCTCTATTTCTCCAACAGGAGTTGCATTAAATGCAAAACCAGCAGCAGTTTCATTTTCACTACAAAAAAAAAAAAGCTCTTTTTATCTTTCATATAGTTGTTTAATGCCCCTCCTTTATAGGCCAGCCTTCAGAATCATGGCACAAATGATTTTACTGGCTATCTGACTGTCATTCTCTTTAACACAGTCTGTGGTTCGCTAGTTGATGATAGCTTAAGCGGATTTTAATTGGTAACATATTGTCAGCTGAATTAGAGGCCATATGATACAGATTTAAACCTTGGTAATTTTTGCACAAAGAACAATCTGTCAACAAATCACAGCAAGGAAAACACCCATAAATCAGTTTGTCAGGTTTATTAGTAATTGCGGAAGTTTTGTTGTCTTGTTTGACTAGAGCCTCTCTTTCCCAGCTGCCGGAAAATGTTTCTCTAGATGCTTGGTAACTTTGCAGGTATGCAGATTTTATGCTTCCTATACACAGGGATGTACATAAACATATACAGGGATGTAAGCAATTGCAGAGCACTGGAGATAACGACCTAGGCAGCTCCTCCAGCCCTGTCTTCCTAAATAGATCAGACTGCAGCACCACACGTAGATGCGCTATAGAGTCACATCCACATACATTTAACCATATAAGCTGAGGCTACATTCAGAGGAGGACATTGCCTCTGTATTTTTCTATGCCTCTATATTTCTGCTGGCTGATTTTGCATCATTATGCTTCTCCTGATAGATTCACTGTTTTTTTCTCCAAAGATTCATAATAAAACTTCCCTGGCTCAAAGCTGGGACATTGACACAGTCCTTTTTTTTTCTGAAATCGTGCTGTTCTGAAGCCATTTTTCCAGCTCTGACAATATTCATCCCTGTAGAGCGTTCCCCTATCATGGATTGTATCACCAGTGATCGAACTGGCTTCATGACAGGAAGCAGATTTAGCTTTATATTGAGAGACGGATGAAGGACAGAGAAGGATGGCTTCGCCTAAAGGGCCTCCAGGAGAGGGACTGTCTCCCCCATCCTGGAGAATGCGAAAACATGGCAAGGAGCCACATCTCCCGGGAAGCCCTTCTCAGGGGTGTCAGAAAGGGGCCCTGTAAGGCACCTAGCAGATTTGGGTAGACACCCACTATCGGGTATACATATACACCCCCTTCGTCTCCCCCACTGCACACCTACTGACACCAGTCGTCCTCTGACGCTAGCCTACATCTACTAAGCAGAAGCTGTCCTCTACCCTACAGCTGCACGGGGATCTCCCCTTTGGTTTGTGTCTAACAGGATTAATTTTTCTTAACGGTCAGGAATATGCAAAGTAAGAGAAGGTAAGGTGCCGATTGAACAGATATCCAGTGGGCATCATTATGAAAAAGATGGGAAATCGCAAAAAAGTGCCCCATGAATATTTTATTTAAAAGGACGCCTTCTGTATTGCGATTACCCTTGGGTGACAGCGACTGGCAGAGCATGTCTATCACTCACGATAAAAATTGCAGGATGATCTGCACCGCTGTTCATAAGCATGATATAAGGTACAGTAGTTGTTACAGCAGCATAATGTTCCTATGCAGTAACAAATATACTACGCAGAGACATGCACATAATTAAAATGAAGCTCGCTGGCTTGCTAGCACCGTTTGCCAAAGAATAAGTTGCATGCAAGTGGATTTGCATACAAATGAGATACTGTCAGAACAATAATGGGACTTTGATAAGACCACATACTCATGTCATTAAGTCACTTCAGTAGCTAAGGAATATTTAGTTAGCATTAAACGAGGATAAAAGTTGATCATTTCCCCTTCCCCCCAAATTAAAACAAAAGCCAACAGGGTACATCCAGTTAAAAATACTAGGACATTTTTAAATTGAAAAGATACCGCTGTTAATGCCATCTTTTAAAAGTTTTATGATGTATTGTGGAAATAAAATTGTACTTTCTAACACAGAAACAAAACCTATTTATTGTTAAGAGCTATTTTCACTGAGACTCCATGTCACCTGCGCAGTGTAGCACAGCTGTAGTATGGTGTGTGATTTTTTAAAAATAAATAGAACTTTTAAATGAAGACATTTAAAGTCATGCTTATATTTAGTTTTATGCTTAAGTGTAATTAAATCAGCATAGATTAAATACCCACTGAAATCTAGTGAAGCAAGAGCCTTCAAATCCTCCTATTTTTTTGCTGTACTTGGAGACCTCTTGGAAATGTCTGAACTTTGGACTTGATCCAGCCATGCTGAAATCAATGGGAATTTTTCCATTGACTTCAGTGAAAACAGGTCCTTTGGGAACAGTCTGAACTGAGATGTATCGCTCTACTTAGCTGGTAAAAAAAAAAAACCTTTTGGAAGACCATCTTATGGCAATCTCAAGGTCTGTACATCCTATGTGGTTTAGAAGCAAACAGGCTTACAGTAATTTTGATGGTTTTGCCTGTAAATAATCAGAGGAAAAGTTAAACACTGAAGTAAGAAGTTTTCAAAGGAGAAGTCAAGACTTAAAATAGTCTTTTGCTGGTGGTGGGAGACCTGCTAACCCTGTATGGCAGGAAACGGTCTTGCAAATTCGTTAACTTCTTTTCTAACTTGAAAAATGGTGCAGGAATCACTCAGAGGAGGGTAAAAATTAATATTAATGATTTCATTTTGACAGGAATGAACTCATTACCATGCACATTTCCAACGTTTTTCAACAGTTAATTTTAGCTGCTGAAAAAGACCTCTCTTGCTAACTGAAAATATGGTAATTTCACATTAAAAACTGTGTATTAAGAAGTCTTTCTTTGCCAAAGTTACAAGCGCTTGACAGGGTTTTATAAACCACACTGAGCACCTCACAAACTTTCAATCACACATTATGAGAGGACTAAAAAATCCAAAATTAAAATCAGTTGCCTGATCGAGTTTTTGTAATGTGTAATTTTTTTTAGTTACTGCTATTGTGACAAAACAACTAAGACATATGGAAGAAATACATTGGCCTATAAGATTCTCTAGGGTTTTTTTAAGAAAGAAAATACAACATTATGTTATAATAACTGTCACTTCCAGTGATAAAAAGTATACTGTTTTATTTACAGAGAGAAGAATTAGCAGTTATAAAAAATAAAAAGCAGCTAATGTAAGACGAAGTCACATTAAGGTGAATGTGTTCTTTTAATCTCTGTCACATTGAGCCTTGGGCACTACTTTTACGGTTTGCCAGCAAAACCTGTATTTGGATGCTGGTGGGCTCAAGAGGGGTCCTGAGAAGCTCTAGGTGATGAAACGTATTTCTCTCCTTTTTTTGTTCAAGATAGACAAACTCACCTGAAGATTTTGAAGATTTTGAAAAAGTGCCACTAACAAATTGGCCATTTTAATCTGACAAAGTCTTCCAGAGGAGTTTGCAATGCTTTGGAAAGGCACAGCATGAAGCCTTCCCCAGTTCACTCTGTTGTCGCAAGGGCAGTTGGAAGGGATGGAGCCACACACCAAACGGTGGGGTTCACTCCTCTGTCCCCGGTCGCTCCCCCTCCCCAGCCCTGCTGCTGATCCTCCTGCTGTTTCGGCTTCCCAAAAACTATGCTGTAACCATCCGCTTGCAGAGCCTGGGGCAAGCAGTGCAGGAGCCCTCTCGGTGCTGCGTGTGAGCTATGTACTGATAAAACAAGGCAAATAACTCCCTCCCAATGCTGTCAAACCCGCAAAATACACAGTCTGCAAAACAAAGGAGATTGCCTTTATTTCCTTTCCATTCTAATCATCTTCAGGGCTATTTGTAACAATAGTAGGCATAACACTGCCAAGCACAAATGTGATTTCCAAGTTGGAGTTCCTTTCAGAAAATGGATTAGTTCAATTTTCCAGATGTCAGACAGGTGTGCAGTTAAGTATACGCTGGAATTCAGTTTTGGTGATTAACACTCATAATGACTATTTGGCTATGACAATCAGATCCTTATTTTCAAAACCTACCATTTATTGTTCTAGTACATTTACTTCATTTATAGCCACCAGCCAAATCCAGGATTGGCTAGAAGGAAATTAAGAACCAATTTATTATGCTTGTGCTGTTTGTATGACATTCATCATCACTAGAAGAAAGTGACTGCAAAAAGAAAGAGTAAAGAGGTTTTATGCCAATACAGAAAGAAATGAAGATGTGTCATTCAATTCCATGTGGTGTTGTTGGGAAAAAGATGAAAGAAAATGCATTTGAAATTTCCCTGTATCACTTGCATCCCTTGGCCCTTTGCTCCGCAGAAGTAATTCAGTTCCAGAGCAACCTTACCACCAACTCCAAAAAAATCCCCCACCCCCCAAAAAAACCAGCATCTGCAATTAAGTGGCTTGGACTTGGAGTTTTACAGGTCAGTATCTTTGAAAGGTTGCTCTTGCAAGGAAAAGTAAAAACAGGAAAAAATGTTTCTGTATCAGCTTCTCTGACGGGACAACCCTTGCTTGTGCTGGCTTTTCATGTTCCATTTTGAATGGGCTGAAACTGGGCAGAGGAGTTACGGGTCAGGACCAAACATAAGGAGAGCTGATCATGGCACTGAAAGTCTTGCTTCCATATCTGGATTCAACCCGAGGGTTTCGATTCTAGGCATCTCCGTATACCTTCATAATACTGGATAGAATTACTACGAAGTATGAAATTCCCTTCAAGAAATTAATTAATCAAATGATTAATTAATTATCTAAAAGCAAATAATTTGGAAAAGCAGTTCTGTGTGGCCTTGATGTAGCAATAGATTTGGTTTCAAAGGAGCTGCCGGTATGCTTGAAGTCATGTAAATGCTACGTCATATGTGGGAGAGCCTAGTGCTGTGGTTTATCTGTTGTATTGCTGGTATTGATCCCGAAAGTATTGTTCACCAATTGCTGGTTAATTAGGTCCTGCTAATAAATCAATAAACTGATTTGATCCTGATTTGTTTTTTCCTGCAGCAGACATAATCTATCTTTAGCCATTGTGGATAGGCAACAAGGTTGTGACCACTCTATGCAGCCAGAGAAAAGAAGTGTGCAATAGTCGCTGGTGAGAATTTTCAGTATAATAAAACATGTCTCCATCTGAACAGTGAAGTGAGGGTGTAAAACTTAAATCTTATAAGTGGACACAAGAAGAAACCAGGAGATAACAGAGGTCAATTTGGCTTGGTAGGCATGGCAAGTATTTTTCCAGGCTTATTAAGACTATTGGGATCCTGCTCAGTCTGTCAGCCCCACACGGTTTTAAATCTGCTTCCAGTTCCAGGTGAGCAAGAATTCCCTGGGCACTTTCTTGCATGCTTGTCTCATTCACAAACACACCTACACAACATCTTGCTGGTCGCCAAGCTTCAACAGCCTTTTCTGAGCTTTCATAGCACTGGTCTATTTCACGGATGCCAAAATACTTTAACTTGACCCAGTCCATCAGGACGTTCTTTTTTTAAAGTTGCCTTACTGATATTTTAACAAGGACCTTTGTATAAAGACCAAGTAAAGACTTCTGGATGTGGTTGTTCCACTTTGCAATTTTTGTGCCCAGATTTTACAGTATTATACTTTTTTTCCGTGAACAGAATTAAGACTTATACCTGGCAAAATACCAGACGGAGTTAAAAGAAAAAAAGTGAAATTTCCTTTTCAGATTGAAGGTAGACATTACAAAATAACCTCTTCAGCTATTTTTCACTCATTTTTATTAATTTTGAGGATAGTGTCAGATGAAACATGGACTAGTTCTTTTCTGGGTCAGGCTCCGTGAGAGTGAATTAGTGTAGGTGGAACCAATAATAACTCCAAGGAACACTGTGAAAGCAACATCATATAAAGGTCTCTCAGCAGCTTTGAAGATGTGTTATGGGTCAGATCTCCTTCATTATCGTTACTTGTTCAAGAAATACGAGCAGAACTGGGCCTAGAGAGGCCTCTCCTCTCACAGCATAGGCCCATCTTAACCTCAGCTCAAAGTATTGCCTTGTTGCACCAGCACAATACTTGAGATGCTTGCTGGCCCAGATCTCAGTGGCTGGCCCAAATTGGCAGAATTCGCTCAGAGGTACCAGAATGTCCCCAAACCTAACACAAGGCTCATGGGGAAAGGGGGATTCCCTGTATTGAACATCAGCTATCACTGGAAGAAGTGGGCAAAGGGCTCGGGAATTTAAGAGAGCCTGAAAACTTGCCCACTTTTCCCAGCGATGTTGAGTGGTGCAGTAAAACGCAGCAGCTCTCCTTAGGACCTTTCCTTGCACGGTACCCCATGAGCACTACACCTACAGCATCACTGGTAAGAATACCATACAAATTCAGCTGATTTCCAAACAAAATGCTTTACTGGGCTGAGCTTACCCCCAGTAAAGCATAGGAAGACCTGGTATGTGCGAGGGGAAGGAGAAGAAGGTGAGTAGGAAAGATGGAAAGGGAAAGCAAAGTTATGAAATAAATTTGTTTAGCATTTAAATATCACAGTGATGAATATGACCTAGACGGCAGAAGCCCATGGGGCTTTTCACACATTTTAAGGTGTCAACCCACTTAAATGATTCACTGGAACACGTCCCCAAAATTTACTTATCTCTTTAGCAAAGGCAAGCAATGCTAAACAGTGAGTTTTTTAATGAAGTCAAACAATTAAGAGAAAAGTATATTCTTAAGCTCACTATGCAAGTTGAGCCAATTATAATCCTAAAGCAGAATGGTGAAGCCAGTGTTAATTAGCCAGAGAAGGGAGTCATCAGGTCAAATTTACATCTCAAAGAGCTACAGTAGAATTCCATGAACAATAAAAGAAAAATAATGTTATAAGTTTTGTTAAGTTCTGAAATAATCAGGATTTGGCAGTTTGGGTTGGGTTTTTTTTTAAAAAAAAGAAGCTAAACATTGGGCTAACTTTCTCTCATTGAAATCAACTTTTTCACTAACTTTCTTGGAAGTATAATCTTGGCAGTTATAAAAACTTATGAAAGTGAAGTGTTGGCAAGTAACTATTTTGTAGGGTAGCAGTACACAGAGAGAGACTATGAAAATGTAACTGTTCTGTGCTACACTTTCCTATTGTTTGGTAAATAACTTCCAGAGATATAGGAAATGTTTTAGAGTTTCCAGTTGAAAGTGAAAAACTAAGCCATTAACTGAGGAAGTTAATACATATTTTTATTTAAAACCGGTGCATATATATATAAAAATTAGTTGAATGGTAACATATAGGACAGACTGAAATATATATACATATATGATTCCCCTTCTAAAGTAAGTGAACAATAGCACAATTCTATTTTGTAGGCCAATTATTCAAAATCAGGCATGTTTTTTCCAATGCTACCTATGTTTTGGAATAGTCTTCTTTAGGTCCAAACCTGATTTTCAAAACATTTATTTATACTCTTTTGCATCAATTATTTTTAAAAAATAAAAACCATCATTGAACTATGATCAAATGAATATGCCAGTATCATCCAATAATTGGCGTTGCCATTCAAAGTTGTTTTGCATTAGAAAGTGCAACAGCTTTTCCCCCCATTTTTCCATCAGGGAAGCTGTTTTTGTAAGATCACACATTCGTTCAAAGACACAGTTCAGACGCAGTGGCTGGCTGACCCAACACCCCATTCACTTTAAAAAAAAAAAGTGTTTTCATGTTTGTTTCTGTAGCTTGGATCTAGGTCTTTAGCACTTTGCTCCCTTCATCCTAGTGGTTTATTCAACCTGACAAAGCTTTGGGTTTTTTTTTCTTTTATTCAGTGCAGCTGAGAAAACCCTCTTACAATGTGTCAATTTTAATATTTGCTTACTCCACCAATACACAAACGAGTATGTCAAGGTCTTCCTTTGGGGAAGCAGCAAATGCAGTTGTTGATGCTGTACCACTCAGTGCTTGTAACAGTGTCTGGGTAGCTGGACTGAGGGCTGATAAACCTACCTGCTTCCTCAGACTACTTGTTTGTCTTTCTCCTTCACCCTCCTCATAGCCTTCAGCTCTCTGGCAAGACTTGATGCTGCTGCCTCAGTGAGCTGGGACTCGTTCTGGTCTCATAGGAAGGTTTAGGGACCAGTAAATGTTTGCAATGTTTGGGACACTTTCTGAAATCCTCTTCCACCAGTCTCCAAAGTGAATGAAAATTGTACTGGAAAGAAGGCTCAAAAATTAATTTAAAAATAAAAAAATTAAGGGGTGAAGTGCATTTGTTTTCTCTACTTGTTATTCCTGCTAATTTGACTAGAGTTGAAATTGTGTTGTTGGACTTAATTTCCTCTTAATGAAGACTGATTTTCAGAAGTGCTGAACGCACCCTTTCCCACATATGGAATCGGGGGAGTCATGGGACCTTCGAACCTCAGAACATATGGTCTAGTTCAGCTTAAGCCAGGTTCCCAAAAAGCAAAGGAATTTAAACTTTCCAATGAGCGCCTAAAAATTTCCTCAAACATAGATAGGGACAACAAGACCTAGCACCCAAGGGGAGGAAACATTAACCAGTGTTTTTTTTTTCCCCCCTTGAAATGTTGATGTGAAAAGCACTGTAGAAATGCAAAGTACTACTGTCACAGCTGTTCTCAGACCCAGTAGGGTCACCTGCCTTTTCCCTTTGAGGCAAAACACATAGCTACAATTTTTTTTTCTCTGTGGCTCCTATGAAGACCGTTGTCATATCTTATTTTATACATAGAGCAGACATGAAGATTTCATTATTAAAAAATGTCTTTATAAATTGGTCATGTAATCAGATGACAGTTTAGTACCTAGTCATAACTTTACCTGGTCCATATTACTGATTATTTCCATAACTATTACAATTAAGGAATTTACTAAAGGTTTTGCTTTTAAGGAGTATTTTTGATGTTCCACTCATGACTTTTCTGCTTTATTAATGCGTAAGCTTTCATCAGTCACTTGAGTTATCTGGTAGTTTGTGTCATACTTGTGAAAGTATTTCTGTAACAGAAACCTACATGAGCTATAGTTTTAAGAGATTCTTTAGTGGAGAGAGCATTTCAGTGGTTTTACTGCTTTATTGTTTGCCTCTTTCTTTCATCATATCAAAATAACAAAACTGATCAACATCACCTTGGAGGACAGGGTCTGGTGATTTTTAAGAGCACAGATTTTTAGTAAAAACTGCTTCTGTTGTACCGACAAAAAAATTTACAAAAATAAAGGCACATGCAAGTCAAGTATGATGTCTTGCAAGCAGCTACTAGCTAGTATAACACTACCACTGTCTGCAGAGAGACTCGCGATCACGCAAACACACATGTACTTGTATGTTGTGCGTATGCACCTATATACACTTATGTACTATGGGGACAGGGAAATACCTCTATATAAACACATGTATATTATCCTTGCTTGTAAGCCTGCCTTTTTAAAGAATTCAGTATGAAACTATCATAAGATAAAGGTTTCATTTTGTCATCAGAAATTCTATGACATGCATAAAATTAGCATTTACGAGATTTTAGGTTGGTTGTAAAATTTTCTGTTGTTGAAACCTGGCTTATGTAGAAGTAATTAATTTTGCTCAATTGGATTTTATAAAAATCCTTTTTTTGATTGCAACAGTATGAGACATTTGATGTAATTTAACTGTGGATTTCTGAGGGGGGTTTCTGAGATAGAGTTGCCTATTCTCGAGCAAGCAAACTATTATAGGACGTTATGTTTTGTGCTACTGTGTAATGAAATGCTATAATTGATATAGGTCTTTACCACACTGACTATCATACAGTACAATATAAAATAAATTACCAGAAAAGAACAGCATTTTTCTAATCCTATATGCTTATATAAAGCATTTTGGATTGTTGCATTTTTGGGAAGTGACAATTATTCTCTCCATACTCACTTGATTCATGAATAGTGCAATTTTCAAGCATTTGTATTTGGTTAACAGTGCTCAGAGAAAAAGGCCCATAACAAATAGTCAAGTGGCTATAAACCAGATCCTTCCATGCTGACAGACTAATTAATCTGATCAGTCTTGAACACCAGTGTTTGTCATGTGAGCAGTCAGCATTCAGCTGCAGCCAGCTACAGCGGTCACCTATAAACGCTCCCCAGTTGCCTTGGAGCTTCATGCTGCTCTCACCAAAGCCAAAGGCAAAATCTTTACTGATCCCAGTTTTTAGAAAATCAAGTAACATTGGCTCAGTAACTGCCACTTTCACACCAAAAAAAAAAACAAAACCAAACCACTAAAATGATAAGCTGAAAATTTGCTCCTCAAAAGCTGAATCACCGAGTTCCTAAGGGCGACGACCACATGTGATTTTGTCTGGCAGGAGCCTGCCCACCCAAGAATGGTTCGGGAGCTGGAGGAGGAACCTGACCTCCTCTTGACTCCCTTGGCACACATGAAACGAGCTGTACGGAGCCTTGCAGCCTCCCGTGGCTATACCCAGCTCTGTTACAAGTGCAAATAGGTAGCTGCGAACTGGACTATTATGTGCATAGATGTTAAGTGATTGCGATTAAATGGTCATGCTGTAGTGTGTTAACAGCTCAGATTTTTGAGAAAATCTGAAAGAAAAGTACATTCAAAACAACAAAAAACAACAAAAAGAAATACCTACAGCCCCAAATGCTGCTTATGAAACAACAAATACTATAAATACAGATGATCTGTGATTTTCAAGGAATTTTTACATTTCTCCAATTCATGAGCAACCCTTCTCAAAACTCGTGCTGCAGGTCACAGCAGCAGGCTGGTAATTTTTTTCCATTTGAACAAAGCATCGTGTACTAAGGCAAAGGAAGCTTGTATTAAATTCCTATCATCCTGAGAACACAGCAAATTTCTAGCAATATGCTACCAGGAACAATATGAAAAACATAAAATCAAGTTATAATTTTTGCATTTATTTATTTATTTTTACAAAATTCTCATTAAATTTCAAATCCCATTATGAGCAGCAATTGCTGCTATAGAAAAGCAACAACCTAGAGCATCAGATATTCTCTGGTGGATCTTTCAGACCCAAACCTGCTTAGCTTTTAAGGTTAGACAAGATCAAGCCTACTTAGACAAGGAAGGCCATCTGTTTTCAAGGATCCAGCTGCTATCCCTTCAAACGCAACTCACTGTGGACTCCTGTAATTTATTAATCCCAGGATAAACCTGTAAGTCTGCAATATCATTATTTGACTTCTTTATACTGTTAGCTTGAGCATTTTATCAACTGCTGTGCAGGTAACAGTGAAAAAGCTAAGGAGATTTGTCAACCCTCACAATTAATATCTCCCTTCTTTTAAGTTATCAAGACTCCAGTTTAGCGCAGACTTAAGCACTTTCTCTGTGTGGGCAGTTCGGGGGAGAAGATTAAAGACTGGCACATGTTTATGATCCCTTCAATACCTGGGACCTGTGCTCAAGATGTTGCCTGTGAAAATTTGTTTTTGAAACTGGTCCATACATGCACACACACGGGTGTGCGAGCATGGACACACACGATGCTATTTTGTTATTTCTAAGTTTGTCATTTCTGCTTCAGAAAGGGGAAAGCTGAAGACTCCACTCAACCCAGGTGAAACTGGTATGGGTTTTTTGCAAGCAAACAAGTCTGGAGTTATCTCAGCCCCCAGAATTTATGTGCTGGATTTAAAAGTGAAAATGGCTTTTTCTCAGTCAGAGAACTCCGAATTGGCTGAGTGACTGGATGGACGTTAATAAAACTTCCCTTTCGTCTGCAAAATGATTGTGTCTGGTCCCAGGTGGAGCATGATAAATCAATGCAAAAGCTACTTTTCTCAGAAATTTATGTGACTGAAAATAAGGGTTTAGAATATAAGTGCCATGTTAGTTGCAGTTTCAGAGTGTTACTACCATGATGGTGTAATCCGCCTGCTAAAAGCACATTTAACAAGATAAAATAAATACACCTTTTTATATATGCATGAGTATACAGTTGGCAAATCCAGAATTCTGAAGTCCTTACAGTGTACTATCCTGTGAAGCTCTGAAGGAGTCTCTCATTGAGGTTTCTCACATAATTATATGTCTCCTAGGACCACCACAAAGAAGATGCGCAGTTATCAAACCTTTTCGCCTGAGCAGAGCCAGTGGTCATGCTCTGCCTTGCTCTCTGCCTAGAAAACAGCAGAAGGAAAGGGTGGGTCAGGGGTTTCCATTTTCAGGCTTTTCATTTCTGGGTCTTCCCAGATGTCTTTTTGAAGAAATGGGAAGTGAGCATTCAATAGTGCTTTGTCTTAGATAACTTCTGCCTAATTCCTTCAGCCTCCCTGGCCTGTACGAAGGTGAAGCACTCAATCTCATGTAGCTGCTCTTACTGGCGCGCTCTTGGCTATCCCCTCTCTGCTAGCCCATCCTCCCCTCCCACCGTATTTTCACATGGTCAGGATTTCATGACATATTGAGCATCCTCAGGCTGAGGAAGCCAGGGCACCCTCTGTGTCTACAAATGTGGTGACGTGGCTGGATCTTTAATTAGCAATGGGAGGTAGCTCCACCTTTGCAGGGGCTGAGCAAAGTGCTTTTACATTATCTAAGCTGTTGCCAGCACGTGCTCAGCTCTCTGAAGTAATGGTATATCACACAGCATTGCAAACTGTAAGGGTTAAAAATCTTATATTTTTATCAGAATCCATTAAGAGCTCCATCTACTTGTTTGGGAACTTTGTAAAATTATACGTTCAACTGATTCCTGAAGCAGTAAGTGCTAGAATTCTCTCTCCCATTCTCTCTCTTGTTCTCTCTCTCTCTTTCTTTCTTTGACTGGCACGTGGGATTTTACAAGAGTACATGATTCTGGGACCTAATGTTTTACATGAACAGAAAATACTGAAGAACTGACTGTAAAAAAAGTGAAAATCTATATTGATAGTTAAGAATCCATCCCAACCAATATAAAAATAATTTGATTTGTGGTTAGGTCACAATGCTTGATAAACCAGTGCAATACAAGGCAACATGCAGGAATTGCCACAGGTTATGTTGTATATCCCTGTTAGCAGCAGGGAAGCAGCCTCCACACTTTCATACGTCGTTTCCTGACATCAAATATTCTAAAAGGTTTTCACGCAAACTCAGTGAGGCTCAACAGATGTACTTCTGTTTAAAACAGCAGGTTACAGACCATACTATATAATCTTTATTGTTCTAATAATTGCAGATGCTTACATTTGTCTGTTTAACTGGTTATCAAAATGTAGTAAAAAAGAAACCAAGCCCCAAAGACATTTAGACTAAAACCTGATTCACTTTGACACTAAAGAATAATTTTAAGGGCTTCAGAAACTGGCCATGATTGAAGTGACATGATCACTGCTGTTGCCAAGGTGCCTGGACATGTGGGAAAGCCTGACCCAGAGACGTCTGAACCACCTTTAAACACCAACTAAATAGCCACATATGACTAGCTACGGATATAGTCACATGAGAGCACAGGGAAACACAGACACAGAGATACAAATAGATATTGGTGGGCTGCCAGCTCTTGGGAGGGTTTGGTAATACCCAGACAGGACTAAAGAACCTGTCCAACAGGGAGAAAATAGCTGTGGTGGAAGGACACCTGAAGAAGAGGACTGCATCACTATAAGCCAACTGATTTGGACCAAACATGCTGCTTGCAGAATGACGGTGCAGTAAGGCCATAACATACACTAGGAGGAACATCATCAACAATGGCCATGCCTTTCATCCAGGGAGTCAGTATGAAATTCTGTATCCAGCAACAGGTCGGTGCGGAGAGCAGAGAAGCTGCAAGCTCCATATTGTTTCAGCAGCACTGGCCTGAGCAGATGTGGACAGATGTCGTTCAGGATTTTCCTGCAGCACTGGGACTGAAGTCCAGCAGGAGGCATCACCTTCACATGTCTCCTTCTAAGTTATCACTCTGACCTTCTGTTATAGTTAATGGAATTAAAAAAAAAGACCCCAAAAAGGGCAGGGATTCATCTCATCCAACACAGGCATTTAAGCGAGGGGAATCAGCTTCTTCACCAGCTCTTTCTCCCCACAGTGAATGGAGCCTGGGACAGACCCCAAAGAACCATTTTTGGTCAAGAAGGCCTGAGCCTGCTCGCCCTGCAAACAGGCAGTATCGCATTCTGGGGCAGCATCACAGCAATGCTCTATCTCAGACCATGTACGTTGTCTCTGACTCTTTTAACACAAAATCCACAGCTTGAAAAACAACTCATAAAGCCGTGGATTTTAATCA
The DNA here is from genome assembly GCA_013401315.1 of Balaeniceps rex. Classification (NCBI taxonomy): domain Eukaryota; kingdom Metazoa; phylum Chordata; class Aves; order Pelecaniformes; family Balaenicipitidae; genus Balaeniceps; species Balaeniceps rex. The sequence continues at coordinate 322,251 of VYZW01042759.1, read as the reverse complement.
AGTAGATCAGGGTTGCAATGCCTTGCTCACAGGCCATGAGAAGTTACTCCCACGCTTACTGATGGTTACTCAGTGACTGCGTACATGACCCCAGTGCCGACATTTCCTGGCTTTGCAGCGCTTGATTGCACCACCCCCTGTTCACTTAGTACCACAACTTCCCTTTAAAACCATCTGAAAAGCAAACGATGCCAGAGAGGGGAGGGAAGCAGGTCTTTGTAAAGAGACAACTTACAGAGATGATCTCCAGATCCTCAGGACAGAGGTTAGGTTTGGAGGATTACAAGAGAGCCTTGCGGCTCTATGGGAACTAACCACACTTTTCCAGTTCCTTTTCCAAAAACTGCTGGATGATGCCACTGTGAGAAGACAGATTGCAATCTATCCATAACAGCATCTGAACTTTCCCTCCAAAATGGCTCCAATGGGTGCAAAAGCAAGATTTTTTCCAGTGCCCAGGGCACCTTAATAGTACCTTTTTATTTACCAATCTAGTATCCTCTGTATATAGCTTAGAAGGCGTAGGTCAATGTAGCTCCACTGGCTTGTCAAAGCACTTTTGATTTACTCCAAATAAGCATCTGACTTGGAAGTCGAAAGAGCAGATCAATCAAGCAATCTTGTTCCCAGGTAGGTGATTTCTGCTACCACTTAATAAAAGTGCTAAAAAAGCATTAGGAAAGCTTATTTGTTTTATCTTTCAGTGATTATTTTGCCCGGTAATTGCAAACATCCTGTGTTAAGTCTGACAAGAATTAACTTATGCTTTGGCAAATACTGGTGCTTTCCTTCATGTTCCCCCCTGATAAAGGTAGTCTGACTTTGATATTGCTTAAAGCAGTCATAGTCTTTGTTCTTCAGAAATGATAAAGCATTTCTAATTCTGAGTTTTATAATACTACAATATGGAGAGACAGATTTTATCTTAATAACATCTATATTAAGATAAAGAACCAGCTACATGACAGGAAAGCGAACATTTCAGTTCATCTACAATTCTCCATCACATCAAAAGGCACTACATGTGAGAATGATATGCTAAAACTTCCCATTATGCAGTTTGGAAACACATATATTTATTCCAAAGGAATCAGTATTGTTAAGAGTAACCTCAATGGCTGATCTAGATAATGTTTCACAGACCAAACTGATACTTTAATTACAGTGTAATAAGATACTGATCTTATTTCTGTACATCTTCTAAGATATTTCTATGAGCAAGATGCTGAATGTACAGAGCTGTTCCTGATACAATCATTGCAAATAATAACACAAACGCTATCCCTCCCAGCTATGTTGTGACACCTAAACTGTTGTTAGTATTTAATGCAACCAGCAATGAAATAGGATAAACTGAACAAGAATTCTATTTCCAGAAAAAGGTAATAATTTCTGTGAAGGAACAGAGAATCAGGCTGAACCATTCCCCACCCCAAAGAGAGAATTAGTCATTTATTCTATATAGAACAACAGAATAACCAAAGTCCTCCGCACCTTCCAGTAATAGAAGATGTGAAAATACACAGAATAAACCATATGCATGTGAGCTTTTGCTTAATATGCACCCTGGTAACTACATACTCATCTTTTAAAAAGCCCTCTCTCTCATATACGCGCTTTCATTCATATAGGTGAAATATATACTCATACGTATTTATGATGGGCCCGATTCTGCCTACCTTGCTCATATTGAGAGGCATCTTACCCTGCAGTAGTCCTACTGAAATCAAGCAGAGATAATGCTCTTCAGTCTGAGTATGGGTGGCAGATTCCACCTATATATAGCACGTCTATATTTATCTCCATTTTAAGTGGTTAATTTAGCTCTGTATCACTGAATTAAATATAAATTATCTGCTAGCACAAAAGCAGCTTGGGAGCAATTACAGTCCCCTATCTCCCCCCACCCCAAATACGCTAAATATCAATGTGTAATATGCAAATTCTAGGGGGCTTTTTACACTAACCAAGTTGAATTCTTAATACCAGACAAGAAGAAAATCATAGCTTAACATACACCAGTAGATGTAATAAATAATGAACAGCACTAACAGCTTAACATCATAAGGAAACAGATGGAAAACTTCCCTCCAGAGATCATTGCATCTAGTATTAGAGAATGAGTTTCTGGACGTGCACAGGGTGAACAGTTCAAGTCTGAATTACAATGAGGTTGGTAACACTTTTTTATTATAAATGTAGGAATTTCATGTCTTCCTTTTAGAAAGTACTGCTATTATAGCATTCATCTGTTTCACTGAAGACATGAAAAGCAAAAGGCAAAATCTTAAGCTGCTAAAGCGTGCATAGCACAATCAAATCAAGATCTCGCTCTGGGAGTACCTTGGCTGGGTTTGCAGAATACAGCAGGGCTACAATGCCATCATCTGTCCAGGAAACGAAACAGAACCCAACGTGGAAGCCAACTCTTTACTAGCAGTGTTTATCTACAATACTGAAAAACGCTATTAAGGCAATAGCTATTGTATTTGTAGGTCAATGACTATTATATGTTTAGAGAATTATAACGAAGCAATGTCCAATCTGTTTCTCTGATAACATTTTCTTTTTCTCATCAAGTGGCTTGGTTGTATGTTCAAAGTGCCTTTCAAACTGCGAATACAAGAAATGGAGATTTCTCTGGAAAGTGAAGCACATCTGTTTAGTTTGAATAAACCATGCTGAAGAAGTGAACCAATTACCCCATTTTGCACGCATTTGTTTGCTTTTTTTTTTTTTTTGGTGTGTGATGTCCAAATAATGTATATGCACTGTATCACTGGAAGCAGCCCAGCTAAAGCAAGATGTCATGCTTGAATCCTTCAGCTACAGTCTTCTCAGTGGGCATTTGAGCCCATGGCATGGCTTCTGTGACTTTCTAATAAGAATTTGTGCACATGTCTGTACTGCATGGGTTACAACAGATCCTGCCTCTCTCATCTGCTGTCAGGAAGGTCTCCAAGTATGGTGCAGAACTCCACCTCTAGACAGACTGTCTTTCAAGTGTCTATTATAGCAGCATCTATTTGCCATGTATGCAACTACACTTCATATAGAGTTTTGTGCAAATAATAATAAATGAAGCTTCTCAAGAAGAAGGAATTTTTCTCCCTGCTTCCTTCCTTCATCCTCCTCACACCCACCTCACCCATTTTACGGACCACAAAAGAAGCACAAAAACTAAGTGCTCTGTTCAGGGTCTCAAAATCCATTTCAGCAGAGCATGCCCAAGCCAGCCGAGCTCCTGTCTGCTCTGTCAGCTGTTAGATAACATTGCCTCCAACATCAGATGGATGCAGAACCACTGCTTTCTATTATGGCTGAAGATATATAAACATAATTGAAACTTGTATTGATTTTGAAGCCAAAACCTCTAGATGACTAAAACTCCGGGGCAACTGTAGGGTCAGCCAGAACACCTTTGGTAATAGGGTGAGGAGCGGAAGCTGATACTCTCCTGACAAGCCCGCTAAGCTTATAAACATCTAGCACTCATTACGTTATACACAATGCTGGCCAATAATTTCAGGTTGCTGTTCCAAGACACAAATTACTTCCAAATGCAGGACTATACAGAAATAAATGGAAGAAGTCCAACATCAGAATGTAAGAGACACCGAAGAGTTATTTCAATAATAAGACCACTCAATAATTTTATATTCACAGTTTGATACTGAATCAAATAACTCTCCTCTACAGCACCTTAATGTAAAGGCACACAGTTACAATCCATTGCAAACCAAGAGCTAGTGATGTACTCACAGAGACTGACTATAAAAAAAATGAAATAAGAAGTGGAATGACAACTTTCCAGAAGAAAAAAAGAAAAAACAAACCCAAACATTTTCTGGGATGCTGAGACAGCTAAAAATCTCTCCCCTGCATACACACCTGAAGAGCATCTGGAGAGATGCAAGGTTGCAGGGCTGTGGAACAAGTAAGCCACTTGCAGGCAGAGTTCAGCATTCACCTCCTGCCCCATCACGGGAGGCAGCGTTGGCAACGATGAGCTGCAGGCATGGGCACAGGGCAGGAGGCTGCCAAGGACAGCAAACCTGCTGTGATCCCCCACAGCCCACCATCTCTGCTGCTCCGAGCACTGGACAAGTGGACACATGGTGGCTAGGAGGGAGAAGGGGTTGAAGCTGGAATTTTGCAACCAGAGTTGAAAGCAGGTACCCAGCAAAAGAAGTTGCCCAGTTTCTCCACCCCTTCTCACTGGCAAAAGCAGGACTAGCAAGCCCTCATTCAGGCTTTCGTCCTTGCTCTCCACCTTGTGTTCCTCCATCTCCTTGTGCTAAAGGAGTGGCCTGGCCAAGCGTAGCTCCACCTGGGGGTAACACTCAGTCCACCTAGGTGGCTGAGAAACTCAGAGCCACATCTGCTGTTTCTCTCTAAGGGAATGAGAGGTTGGTACCACAAGTTTCACCTAAAACTAAATGCAGTCAGTGAGCTTTGTATTAAACCCTGGCATGAACTTCAGGATCATGTTCAAGATCTTGCATAATGAGGTCATTGATTAGGATCTTCTTAAGGTCCTGTCTTGCCTTTGACCTTCAGCAGGTTAAACTAGCATCTTTTCTGTACTCTCACCTAAAGCCCTAGAGTGACTCCAGGTCACCATCTTTACAGCATGCCAGCATCTCTGGTGCATCAGCTAACTTTGGATCGCACAAAATTTCTTTCCAGTTTTCCCTGGTATAACCAGCTTTGTCTGCCAAGCAAATCCTGTGTGGCATTGCTGCTGACAACTGGGATGATAACCAAATAAGCTAACATGAGGAAAGAAAATGTGGAATATGATGAGAAGTAGCATGCCAGTTTGATGCTGGAAGCACAGATTCCCTTCTTCCTTGCTCTTCCCCTGCATTTGCCTCCATTTGGCACTCTCTCTGCCCCCTCTCGTTGCTTTTACACGGCACTTCCTCACACCCTTGGTAGCTTTGAATAAGAATAAAAAAAAGACATCTTCTCAGAGGCTTTTCCTTTCCCCTTCTCCTTACAGTTACTTTACTTTTGTTTCTCCTGTGAATTCAGAGGCCAGCTAAATTTTTTAAGTGCAAATTTGGGGACTTTGCAAGAGATCCACAAAAAAGTGATGCTTGGGAACTTGTCCAGAAACCTTGCTTGGCACAAGAAGAAAAATTTCTCCTGGTGCATTTAAGGCTTTTCAAGGAAACCACATATTTTGCGTCTGAGGTTTGCTCATGACCTTTCTCTTTTCCTTAGGCTATGACACATTACCTGACAGTGACTGGATTTATCATTTATTAACTTAAACCCCTTTAAAAGTGAGGTACTTTCTATACAACTTTGGGAAACCCTGGAAGATGAGGAACAGGAACGACCAGAGAGAATGCTAGGGAAAGCTTTGAAGGCTGAAACAAAAACCTGCATCTGTTAGGGGAGGGATCTTGAGATCCTAAGCAGAGCCTTGTATCACCTGACTTACCAAGAAAGTGAGGTTTAAACCACTAACCAGGTGGATTTACACTCTCCAGCATACATTACAGGAGTCAAACATCTGCACGCTGTTAGGCTGTGGCTACAGGGACTGAGAAACCAGGGCAAGGGCAGAAGTCGGAGGTTGTGATCACATGAGCAGCTTCTCTGTATGCGAGCGCCAGGACTGGTTCCTCCATTATTTTGCAAAAAGATGCCAAGAAACGTGAAAGGTTGAAAAAAGAAAAAGAGAAGCCAGCAGCTCTAACACATATTTTTCTTTAAAGAAGACCAAATTCAAAGAAATTAAGTGAGACACTAAGATGCTAGGCTTCAGTGCAAAGGCAGGGAGTGGAAGAGTTCAGGTTATGTGGAATTGCCATCTCATTGCCCTTTCAGAGGCAATTTTGGGCATACCTGCGTATCTGCAGGAGTTTAATGCCAGCAGAAGGAACTCTCACCCTTACTGCTTTTTCCCATTAAAACTAATAAGGTTGTGTTCTCATTGCTCTTGTATTTCACTTATTTGAATAGTGACAAATCAAGCACAGTTGAAAACAGTTTTGCACTACTTCAGATCCAAGACACAGTGAGTATTTGGACAAGGGTGGCCTACTTCATTCGGAGCGATGGGTGTTTTTCCAGGAGCAGGATTCTGACCCACTTTCCTGCTGGAGCAACACAGGCACGATTTGTTGTGTAAATGCTCAGGTTGGCTTCGTAGACTCAAACCAATTGGAATTATTTAGCAGCCATTAAGTCACAAATATTCCATATTCCTATTAATAAAAATAACTGCCTACAGAGTTCTCCATTTTCAAAGCTCTTTACTATTATTATCATTATTATTAAACATTTATATTACCATACGGCCCAGAGGGAATAGCCAGGATCAACTCCCTAGGCTCCTAGGCTCTCCACAAGTGCACAAGATGTAAATATTAGTTCATATACATATTTACCAGTCACGCTACTTCCCAGCTCACCTTTCTGACCACCGTTGTTCCTTCCCCCCAGCCCGTGAACACTGTAAGAAACGCCCAGCCAGAGAGGGTTAAGCACTGCAACCGTCCAGCCGCGCCATCGGCCGCTGTCGCGCCGCCCATCTCCTCTGATCCTCTCCAGCACCCCCTCGGCGGCACCCCGAATGTCACTGCTTTCCAGTCACGCCTCTGCCATTACAGTCTGCCGTGCTCCTGCAACATCCCACCCTCCGCGTCTTGCTGAGGGCTCTGTAACCATATGCCGCAATTGATTTATTAGTCCAAATTTCCCGAGGGAGCAAGGCATACCCATCTGATGCCCCTGCATTTGAGCCTCTGAGTCACAGGTAGTGGAGCAACGTGTGAAAAAAAAAAAAATCATCACGTATTCTGCCGCCAAAGCGCTTCCCGTGGTGCATGCAGCGCAAGTTGCTCGCGTGCACCACTTATCCCTCTATGTCTATAGAATAAATTATGCTCCAGAAATTTGCTCTCAATGGCCTCTTTCAGATAGTAGCAATGAGTAAGATAAAACCTGCCACTTTATGTCAAGTCACACTCGTCAAGTACAGATTTAGTAATAGTAATACTTATCTTTTATGTAGCACTTTACATTTTCCAGTTGCTGCACAGAGATTAATTAATCAGTTAGACATATATAAGCCAGGCCTGAAGCACATATTGGAGGATTGACAGATGCCTGCGCTGCTGCGAAAGCACAAAGGCGACTGCCTGACCCACAGAGGTGCAGGTACGTTTAGTTGGAGTGAGAGACCAGCGATCTGCTTGGATTGAAGCAGGACCATGGGGGCTGCGAGGCTTTCCTCGTCTCCTCTCCACCTGCTGAAAAAAATAAATGTAAACAAATACCAACCATTCTGCCACAGATCCTGCAAACCCTCTCTCGTGATTAGAGCAGTTACTGTCTCCGAGGCTGGAAAATACGAAACAAAGATGGATGGGTTTGCATTCCATCTTTCATTAATGCTCGCTGCCTATGGCACCCCATTGAGAGCTCTCTTTGCTATGGCTTAAACATCCTCCTGCCCGCACCCTCCCATCCCAACCCTTGCTGGGCCTGTTTCGAAATCTCTCGGAACGTGTGTGGTGGAGAGGAAGGTGATGATTCTGATGGCAATGTGGGAGAAGGCCCTCGCCACACCGCCCCGCCACGCTATCGACTGACAGTGCTCATCCAACCTGGCTGCCCGGCTGCTGTTACTGCTGCTGGTGGAGCGCTTCAGACATACTTTCTGAATTAAGCCAAGCCTGGATAATTGGGAGTTGGAACCAACTCAAACATGAGCCAGCAGACGAGGGATCATGTTGTTCACTGAATTGCTCGTTGACAGTGAAGAAAAGCGTTTGCGGTGGAGTGCTGCTGCCTTCCTGTTGGCCAGTGGAGCAGCTCGCAGTTTTGTGAAAGCATCAGTTTTTGTCTCAAACTGGTTTTGTGCAGCTCTTCTTGCCCCAGACTATGCCCGAGGCGGCACAAAGGCAGCCTGGTGACGTGCTAAGGACGTGCCCAGCGCTACGTCTTAGCTTGTCATAAACTAAAAGAAACCCCAAAACAACCAACCCGTACAAGAAACGGCTGACATTTTTATACTTAGGGACTTTCTTTTTTGACATCCACCTTCCTGGTACCTTCAGAAAATGTAGGAAGGCATTAATATGTGCATGCGGGAGTATTCCTACCCTTACGCCTGTCATATATTTGCTATGTGAAGAAAAATCTTACACAGAGCATGTGTGAGATGCTCAGATGAGCTAAAACTGAAGCGTTCACGAAACTGCAACACCAGCCTTGAAAGCATCAGTTGAATTGAGAGTCAAAAGAATTTTAAAATTAATAAATGTGGGGCTCCTTTTATTTGTCTTTTAGTTTCTGAATCCTTAAGTCATAATTTCAGGATATTTATACTCAGTCAAAAGGACTAGCAGTCCAACTGTTATTTGAAGTGAAAGATGAGATTCTCACATAATCAAAAGACTCCAGCAACTGAGATTTTTTTTAAAGTTTCAATTAGCTAGCGATTCATAAAAAGAGCTGGCAGCACTGCTATGAGACATTAAATTTCCCATGTTTTGACACTGTGCATGTTTGCGTTTCTATTCACATAAACTTTCTTGCATTTAATTACAGAGGCACTTCTGTCGTCCACAGGCACTTTCCCATCTTGCATTTACTCCGCTGAAAGTGATAGAGGCTATGGGGCTGCCCCAGGTTATTAGTGGTGCCCAGTGATACTGCTCGTGGAAATTGGTGATTTTGCACTGAAACCAACGTTTAGGCACTTTAAACTGTGCTGTAAGGAGACTTTCCAGTGCCCCAGGTGCCTTGGGGTGCCTTCTCATCTCCACCTCCTTGGGCTGCCACTGCAGACACGTATCTCCTCCTCTTTGCTGGGGCTCAGACACACCTGCCCTGCAAGTCAGAGACCTGAGTCACAGAGCTGGCAAATGGCTTTTGTCTTGGTGTCTCTGAATTCTCCCTCCTCTTTGGAGCAAGGAGATGAGTGCATTCTGCTACAACGTTAAAAATAAAAAGATAAGTGCCCCAAAGCCTCCAAAAGAAAAATACTAGACTGTAAACATAATGCCTTGCTGTGCCTCACGTCTCCCCTTGTGTTTGCTTAACCCTTGCAAGGTGTGATTTAACGCTGAGATCCGGAGCCTGCCTGTGACCTGACCCGTGGGCAGCTGCCTGCGCTTCCCGGGGAGGGAAATGCTGGGGACCGCATCTCAGCTCAGAATCACAGAATCATTTGGTTGGAAAAGACCTTTAAGATCATCAAGTCCAACTGTACCTGTCCACTACTAAACCATGTCCCTAAGCACCTTGTCTACCCGTCTTTTAAATACCTCCAGGGATGGGGACTCAACCACTTCCCTGGGCAGCCTGTTCCAATATTTGACAACCCTGTCCGTGAAGAAGTTTTTCCTAATATCTAATCTAAACCTCCCCTGGCGCAACTTGAGGCCATTTCCTCTCGTCCTGTCACTTGTTACTTGGGAGAAGAGACCGACAGCCACCTCGCTACAACCTCCTTTCAGCCTCTTCTCCAGGCTAAACAACCCCAGCTCAGCCCCTGCAGCTCTCAGGAGGGCACCTGGTGTGTTGCTTTGCTCTCTGAAGGTGAGCGGGCTCTTGAAGCCCCAGGAGGGTTATGCACCAGTGCAAGTCCCCAGTGCTCAACCTGCGTGTGCTGGCTGACCCTTAGCTCCTGATGTCTTGAAGGAGGCACAAAGGGAGGGATCCGGGACACTCTGCATTCGCAGGAGCTGATCTAAAGCATTGTCAAAACTATCAGATAGCCAGTTTCAGTTTTTCACCATGTAACTGGTTCCTTGTTGTATCTGGGCGTTCAGAGGAGAAGCAATCATTTTTTCTGAGCTTGCTTTAATCACAACTGTTGTTGTGGATGGACGATTAAAGTGTACATGCAGGCTTGTGACATGACATTTTTCCAGAGTCAGAGCTCCAAATCAAAACCCTTCAGGTTATATTCAGAAAGGACCATGTTGTGACTGTTGTTTCATGTATGAAAAGAAATAAAACACCAAAAACCAGAGGGTCACTTTTAAAAATATCACTGTGTTTCAACTACGTCTAGCAGAAACAAATGTTTCCTCTCTCTTTTTCCCCCCATGACGAATGCCCCCCCAAGACTGTCAGGTTTTGTAAAGTCCTTATTATCAGACTTCACTACATATCAGGATGAATGAAGAGCGCTGTGCAAACACTGCAGATATCTTTTCTTTATTACAGCTGCAGCCACTCCCCAGAGACATTATTAATGTCCACGGCGCTCGTAGAGAGGCGGCGTACGCTGGCATCTGATTGCTATTCAGATCAGCAGCCTCCCTCCGTCTGTCTGTGAACCAACACATTAGTAGGTACATAAAGGGCTCTCGCTGTTGGCTGAACAAGTTCCTAGGGCCTCCGTCATGAAAAGATAATGGCAGTGTGATTGCCAAAATTTTGTGGAAATTGTGCTAAGCCAAAGCAAAACAAAACCCAAGGTAGGGGATGCATTTTTCCTGGGCAATTTATTATTTATCACTGCTCAGCAAACCCCTTTGTTCTTGCTTATGGCAGTTACTCTCCATTTATAGCTCACTTGGGTGTATAATTCAAAAAGAAGATATATGATGTTTTTTAAGAATGTAGGGGTAAGTCTCGTTCCCTGGACCAGGCCCAAGCTTGACAAGGGGTAGCTATGTGAGAAATGAAAGTTAAAAAAAACAACCCACAAAGTCTACGGCCACTGCTGCCTTGGGGTTTCTGCAGAGAGAAACCTGATGCGTGGAGTCAACAGCCAGAAGTATTTCATGGATCAGAGAAGGCTCCTGTCCTGCCAAAAGCGGAGCTGCCCACCAGCAGTTTTCAATTACACATTGGATTGTGGCAGGAGCAATTAAGCAGCCACAAAATGCAGCACCCGTGAACAGGACCTGGGTAAGAGCTGTGGGCCTGCCTTGCCTGCGGCCACAGAGTCCCGTGCGCTGGAGGACGAGCACCCGCCGCTCCAGCCTCATGTCATCTGCTTGAATCCATGATAAATGAATCTGTGATAAATCAGACCCCATAATATCCTACTCCCAAACCTATACTTTTTTGGTGTGAAGCAAGCGTAGTAAATACCTATCCTCTTATGATACACCTATATCCTTGGCACAGATATGTATGGGAGAAGAAAGCAAAAAGATGTTTAGCAATGAAGACCTGAGCAAGGAGATTTGATTAAGGGAGGAAAGCTAGTGTTCACACAAGAGGATCAGGAAGAGACAGCTGCTTGAGGAAACACAAGAAGAACGTAAATGCCCTGCTATCTTGTTCCCAACCACATCACAGGTAGCCAAGGGTCCCTCACAAGAGCAAATGTCCAAAATAAGCTACTTGTTGCAAGATGTAGATGTTGCAAGACAAAAGCAGTGCATGGCTATGTACATGCATCCCACGGACACTCAGGAGGTGCTCTTGGAAACACAAAAAGTGACTAAAAATGTCAGCCAGTGACAGAGCCCACAGGGAGCAACCCAGAAAATTGATTTTTCAGGGAAATCTGTCTATATACATGACACATACAGAACAGTGATGCATGTGAGTGCGCAGCTGTGATCCTCACAGGATGCGGGACAAGCCCATATCCATACCTCTGCAAGAATGCATTTCAAAATTAAGCCAGGCACTGAAACTGGAGCAGACAGGAGGAAATATTCCATCCTCTCCTTGTGTTCATCATTGAATATTTCTTTATAGCAGGCCCTCAGTCTGCACATAGATCAAGAATGAGAAAAACTGTAGTTATCTTCTCTTTTCTAGAGTCCCCACGATAAGTACTAACTGTGAATATCAGCCTGGACTTGCTTTGTCTCATTAATGTACATAGGAGGAAGCCAATCTCTGGAATTTGTTGGTGTAATAGTATCTTTGCCCAGCTTTGTGCATCCTGACACCAGGGCTTCAAATAGTGTAAAAAGCTCCCTCGCTTAACACAAGCATTGCCTTTCCCCTCGCTGCCTACATCCATGGCCCGGAAAGCTTTGCCAGCTGCGGTGCTGGTGGAGGTTACCTGATATGCTGTCAAGGCACCTACTTTATGAACTTGTCACCTCCTGGGGCTGCCACCTCTGAGTACCCTGCAGCCGTGGACTTCCCCCCTCACTTGCTTTCCTCCCGAAGGAGGATGGGGAGGCACACCGCTGCTGCACAGATTTCCTTCTAGCCATCCTAGACGTTACGCAGCGAGAGGCACCATTTCCTCCCATTAAAATGAAGCTGAAGGTTGCAATGAGCTGTGGCAATGACCTGATTCTCCGTAACGTCGCAGGCTGTCAGGGCAGAGATGTAGACAGCAGCTGCTTCAGAGGAGGGACTCTTGACTCACGTAGAAGATCCAAGATAGGTATCTGCTTTTCAGTGAAGGCAGATTTTTTTTCCATGAATCAAAGTCCTGCCCCGTTATGCACCAGTATTAAACTGCTGCTTCTCCCCCTCAGTGTATGGAAATACGGTCCCCTTGGGAATCTTATGAAGACTTTTAGGAAATCTGAAAAACCTGTTTTGTCTGCCTCATGACAAAGATACGCTGTCTCCAGATGCTACCAAAAAGTGGCTAGAAGTATTGGACAGGGAATATTTTCATTTGCATATCCACATCATGAAATCACATTACATTTGCTTTTAAAGGCCTTGTGAATCTTCTTCCCTTCTGGTAAGCAGCACAGATGTACAAAAGTGGCCTCATACCTGAGGATGACAGGCTTTGACAGAATTCTTCTTCTTGTAAGTAAACTGCTACGCATGTTTCCAAACAGCAGTAAGCAACACAAAAACTGAGGTGTTATTTGTTCATAATATAAATTGCAAAAAAATCAGTGAGCCCTCTTGGAAAATGATTTTGCTCAGAGAACAATGTATTTTCACGGAAAAGTTTTATTTGTTAGGCACTTTGGTACAATTACTTGACCAGGTACAGGGTGGCTGAGTTGCACTGAAAATTGATACTTTCCATGATGGTGTCTCATTACTGGTGATTCATTGGAGAGGTGCTGCTGTGATAATTAGTGTTTTATGGGCAAATGGGCCACACATTCTTTAAGTAGTCCACTTCCCTAACAATGATTTATTTAAGTGGTTGGTTTCTGATAGTCATGTAAATAAATACATGCTAATGGAACATAGCGACGGTGCTTCTGTTGACAGGTTTCTGTGTCTTACCATAAAGCAGCTGAAGAACTAAATCTGCATATACAAATCCATAATGGTTAGGGGCTTTTAAGTGTTTTTGCAGGAGCAGTTTTGACTGAATGCACAAAAAGATGCAAATTTCTCATCTCCTTCAATTTTTACCTCCCAGGCTGGCTTCAAAGCTTACTTTTTAACTTAGATATTTGGAGAGGCTGATGTTGGATGAGTGAGCGCTACGATGCATCTGTTGACGGCCTACTGCTGTTTCGGAGGCTGGCTTCCCCCTCCCACTCCATTAACGCAGTTTGTCTGCGAAGTGTGCTAGATGCTTTGAGCAATGCCCTACCAAACCAATCCTGCGTGGTCAATAAAAGCAGGGATTTTAACACTGGGTGTAGTGGGTGATGGGGCCAAGGATGTGATACATCCTGTCCTGGATGCTCCTGCTCCAGTGGCTGAGGTCACCAGCCCCAAGTACTTGTCACCACTGCTTTGCTGGAAGCTACTGCCCCCTGACTTTACCAGCTGAGCTACCTGTGTGAAAATGAGCCAGAAATGGTAGGTCTCTGCTAAGTCAGCTTTTGAGGCTGACAGGGGATAAGGGGTGCGTGCAGGAGCAGAGAGCTGGCACGTCCAAGGGCGGCAGAAGCTGGGCACCTTCTTCAGGCAGAGCTGCTGCAGGCAGGAAAAAATAAACATAAAAAAATGTTTAAAAATCAGCTGAACCAGCAGCTTGGCAGGTTTTACTTCCCGGTCCTGAGAGTCCCGCCTCGGATCCGTGCAAGCCCTGCCCGAGGTCTTGTGGGACAGGGTGCAGGGAGTGAAGCTGGCACAGCTCTTCCACTCTGTCATCCTCTGATCACCATGAGACAGCCAAAATAAGGGCTCACAAGCAGTCCTCATTCAATCAGCTCCAGAAAAATTGCAAATAAGCTCAACAACAACAACAACAAAAAGGCCAGAATTTTTCTGGTGCAATTACGGTGCCTATAAGCACAACTTCAGCTTCAGTCTCACCGTTTATATTGGTTCTGGAAACTCCTGAGACATGCATAATCTTATTGAGCAAAATCCTAGCCCCACATAAGTAATTAGCAAAACTACTACCCATTTCTATGACCAGAATTTTGCGCACCATGAGCAGTTTTTGTTTAAATCCAGAATTCATGTGTGGATATATAAAATTAAGATAGATTATTATAGCTGTAATAAAAATATATACAAGTACATTCATGTACTTAGAAAAAGGAAATAAAGGAAGGGTATTTGCTAATAGAATACTTAACAGTTTACATCTGCTAGTATAGTTGCAGGGAATTAGACCAGATGTTGAAAGTCTGTCATCTTTTATTTTGAAAGATATTCTTTCAGTGTCTATAATCTGGTGTGTCAATTAAAATATGTTCAAGAGTAAATTTCTTCCTCACCATTATAAACTTACTGTGACAGGGTGGCTGAGTCATGCTTGTCTGAATCGCTTGATTCAGATCATTCCTTCAGCCAGCCTTAATTCCCTGCGGACATGAAGAGGACCAGTTCCTTGGTCGTGCCAGCCGAGAGGGCAAGATACGGCTTTCAAAGGCTGGCAGGCAGAGTGGGATGTCCTTCCCCTTAGTTTGTCACAAACCTGTGTTCTCCCCAGGGACAGAAAGCTGTTTCTTCTTGAGGTGAGGATGGTAGCAGGCTCTTTTCATCGCTGTCTTTTAAAGCCTAAGGTGTTTGGTGAATGTGCCCTCTGACTAGATGGAGGAACAGGGAGCAAGGCAGGAGACTGCCTCTTTTAAGATAGGTTAGATGTTAAGGCCCCACACCTCAGCTCACCGCAAGACACCTACATATCTTTGAGGGTTTCAAAGGACTCCACACAGCCCCATGACTCATTGGTTTCTCCCTCCCAGAGTTAATTCTTTGAACACTCAATACTTTAACCGGCACTTTCCTGAAAAAAAAATCCTGTTGTAATTGTGCTGTTTGAATAACATACAGATAAATCTTGCAGGAATTTGGAGAGATGTGCTGACCCAAACACAGATTATTGTCACACAGACCTCGAGGTAGAAGCATTCATGCGCACACGCGCGTGCAAGGCAGGTAGCACAGCAAGGTCCCTACATGCAGACTGGTCCTTGGCCCCAGCCGCCTCCCAAGTGCCAAGTACAACTTTATGCCTTTCAGTAGCGTTTTCTATTATTTTTCTCATCACTTAGCAGGGGGAGCAAGCGGCGTGCAAGAGCTCAGCCTGGAAGAAGAGCGACCCTGACCACCAGTTTCAGCAGAACTGTGGATGTCTCCACACCTGTGCACAGGTGCTGGCAGCCGCTGGGTTGCTCCAGCAGAGCTGGCTGCCCTCCTTGCAGGGTCACCTACCACCTCCCCGACCCGCTTTGGGATCCACTGCGTGCAGGCTGCTCCCCAGAGATGCCTGTCTCAGATCTTCTGCAGCCATGGGTAACGAGGCCTGACAACCTCTCCCAACAGCCCCTGCCACAGTAAGGGAGGGCTTGCGTTCTGTCTAACCTGCACTGTCATTGCTGAAACACTGGTCCAGGCCTAGCTGTCTCCTCCACAAGAGGCATGAAGGGCAGATTAGCTGTCTTCCTAAGGCTAAACCGCACCCATTTCTTTCAGACTTGGCTAACGGGTTGTGTTTTCTTGGCTCTGCCTTTTCCAGTGGTCTCTTCTGAGTTGTCTCCAGCTCCGTCTCGCCTTTCTTCAAGTGCAGGACCCCAAACCTGACATAGGCCTCCAGCTGAGACCATGCCAGTGCTGAATAGAGCTAAAACGTTACTTTACATGTTCTTACGTACATGTAGGAATATGAGGTTTATCTTTTTCGTTACAGCATGACACAGTAGACTCACATTCAGCCTCTGATCCACTACAGTTTCTAGATGTTTTTGACTTCTGGATTTATTTATTTGCAGAGCCGGTCCCTCTCTGGCATTTGCCATTTGTACTTTGGACATTTCCCTGTTAAACTGCATATTTTTTCTTTTTCTTTTTTTGGGGGCCATATCTCAAATAGATCAAGCCTTTTGAAGCCTGCCCCCAGCACCGCAGAGGGTGGTTGCCCCTTGCTGCTGTCTGTAAATGCGACAGGCTCATTCTCGAGTCCATCATCGGCACCGTTGGCTTCACTGCCAAAGACACTGAGCAATCACAGGGCCACAGCAGCCTCCTGCCGAGCCCTTCTTGATCAAAACTTCAATTTTGATAATGAGCTAATCACCAGTACTCTCTGAGTAACATTTTCCAGCCCGTTTTGTGCCCACCATGCAGTAGATCTGTCTAGACCACACACTCACTGTGCTTGCCTGTGAGCGCTCTGCGGGAGATGCCGTGACCAGACATGCATTTGCTTCTGTCAGTGAGATCTGTCACCCTGTCACATAAGGAAATAAGACCGGTTTGACAAATCCATGTTGGCAGCTACTCCTTCCCTGCTCCCTTCCAGGTGTCTGATTATTTGCTTCAGTATTTTTTGAAGGAACTGGTGTTGGGCTGATGGGTGTACGCTTCCCCAGAGGCTCCTGCTCCCTGCCCTCCACGACAGGCACCCTACCTCTCCTTTTACAGTCCTTCAGAAGATGTGGCAAGAGCCCAGCATTTGCAAATTTTTACAGAAAATCCCCAATGGCTCTGAAATTTCAGCCCCCTCCCTCCCCCCCAGTTCTTTGAGCATCTTAAGATTTAGATCATGAGGTCTAGACAAATTTGAAAGCACCATATTTATTTAGAAAGTATGTGTTAACCTGGTGCTTTGAACTTGGTTGGAGGGCTTGTTTGTTTTCAGTGTTATATTAGTTACATAAATCTCTTTTTTATGTTCCTGCATGAAAACTTTGCTGTCGACTAAGACTGTATACAAAGACTGAGTCACTTCCTTTGAGGCATACTATGTTAAAACATGGGATGAGTGTCTGAGATCTCCATTTTGTTGTGAAGAGCTAAAATAAAGAAATCTTCCAAGAGCAGCTGGCAGAAAATATTTGTAATGAGAGCTGCCAACTACTAGAGGAAAGTGGCTTATTTATACAGGGGCACCTCTGAGACAGACTGAAGAGACAGACTGCGTTGGACTTAGAAAATGAAAATCACCCAAGTGGACAAGGCTGTAAAAACTATATAATATAAAAAATGAATCTTGTAACCCAGCAGCACCTGCATCTGGCAATCTCATTCATGCCTTCTGCAGGAGATAAACCTTCTTGCTCTATCAAATAAACCCCGTAATTACATTGCTTAAGTAGGATATTAAGTGGCATCACATTAAGCCATTACATGACCCTTGTCATCATCAACCCTGCCAGGCAGTGAGGAGAGCTGTTGCTCCCTGCTGATTTCTCTGGGTATCTATTTAAACATACTGTGGCAATTAGACACATCTAAATAAAGCCCTGCCCAGGATTACAAGGGCTGAACGGAAGAAACCTTTCTTTCTGGTGGCTACAATGCCCTTACCTGCTGTTGTTGTGTGCGCGCACGCATCCTTGCCAAGGTCCCTGGTTTGATATGATCCAAAGCTCTATGGGGTAAGAAAGCAAAGAGGTTCAAAGGCGGCATCCTTTTCCTCCTCTGATTGATAGAGCCTCTGCCACTGGCAAAGAGATCTTTCTACAGGACTTGAAAGACAAATCTGCTAATTCCCCCAGCTTTACTCCTTTATGCTTTTCTCTGAAGGGAAACCTGCAGGTTTCAGATGCCAGCTTCATTCTAGGCGTCCTTCCTAATTACCTGAACCACCATCATTAAATGCAGCACATATATTGATCACTATCATGAACATTGCCTTTCTAATATTCAGCGACTGTGAATCAAACTGTGTCACAGATGTGGATTTCAATGACAAGGTATATCTGAGTGCACCCCACAGATTTCCCTTCCTTATAGTAACTATAGCTGAATCAGAAAAAAAAAAAAATCACTCAAGTTCCTGTCCTTTAGGTATTATTTAAGGTAATATGATTAGCTCAGGAGCACTACTGGGCACCTAGTCCTGGGAAAAATTTCAGCTTCGGGTGGGAGAAATCCCTTGCTGACCATGAAAGGTGTTTGGGAACACGCTTCCAGACTGGATTGCCTCCCAGATTTAGGAAACAGATGGCCTAGAAAGGTTTACATTCATCTTTCAAAGCACCAGTTTTAGCATTTATCTTTCACTTAATTGTGTTTCAGCAGAACATTTCTTCACTCTCCACAGGAAAACCACCACAAAAAGGTTTCCAGCTCTGTGCTGTGCTGCCATCCCTGCTCCTCTCTCACTCGCAAGATTTACCCCCCCGCAATGTCTGGACTCAGATGCTGCTGTGCTTTCCAGCAACTGTAAAAATTGTTCACGAGCAAGCTCACAAACAAGCAGTACTTCATGTCACTGTCAAGTAATTATAGTGGTGGACACAGTTTGTAATAACACTTTTTTCACAGGAGAAAGTCACAGATATCAATGATCTTTGTCAAAAGGAAGGTGTAAAGATGTTAAGTTACATAAGGAGAAATAGAAGTTGTCCACTTCAATAACAAAAGCAGCCTTATATTTTATAGCTAAGGGCCAAAGCATAATGGGTTGAGACATGCCAGTAATACAAATGATTTTGCCTGAACTATTTGAGACAGTCACATGAAAGATATTTTGGCTGAAAGATATTTTGGTCTTAATGCATTGCCTGTTAACAACCTATTCCCTCGTTCCCTTCTTTCATGACTGGGTTGTATTCTAGGTTGGGAGGATCCAGTTCTAGCCATGAGATGGTCCAAACCATATGACGTACTACAAAATTTGGCCAATATTTTACCCTGCGAGCAAGAGGAGTCATGCACCACTAAAACTTCTCAGTGCCTGGCCAAGTAATCTATCCACATAATTGCCTAAATAGGTGCACAATTGCACACTCCCAGCCAGCCTGGGGGGGATGTGAATGTTAGATTAACTGGTAATCCTCCGGCCTTTTTAGACCAGAATAGCTATTCCAAAACAAACACGCTGCAATAGCTGCTCTGGAATAGCTCACCAGGTGGCTTTGCTTTCCTGAAAAAGATTATTTCTCCTGCATAATCACGCCCCTCTGGAAATACAGTGGCTTTTCTTCAAATAGCATGCCCTAGTGGGAACTACTCCCAAGCAGCTATTGGGAGATGATGCATTCTGCAGCAGTTATTATAGCCAATTTGCTCAGGTAGAGAAGGTCAGTAGAGGTGTTGACTAGAAATGCTCTTGGACCAACTTACCTGGAGGTTAAGGAGCAATTTTCTTTGGTATGGAGTGGAAGATTTTACCTAAGAACTTTCCGTAGGCGCACAATTGATGCTGAAAAAAAAAGAGCAAAGACTATTTTTGTCTCTTGTTGTCTGCGCCTCAATCACAGTATAGAATTACTCTGGTCCAGCGATTGCCTGCACGGAGAAGGGCCCATATTCATTCCACCTCCAGGGTTTCCATTAACACAGCAGTTACACTGTCATTTGGGCAGAAAGCCCGAGTCAAAGCACTGCTTCATTTGATCTGCATCTGTCCTAAAATAATATCCCTCTGCTTCTTCCATCCTGTTTCCTTCTGAGGCAGCGGACTGCTGTTTTTGTGAGGAATGACTGCCTCCATTTGACAGCAGAACACTTTGAAGTGATCACGCTAAGCAGGCAGCGCCACTGCTACGAATTACCGTCTACGGCACATTACGGTGACCTCCCTACCTTCCTTTTCCATTTCATATGAGGACCTAGAAAGGAAAGGCACCCTTGTGTGCATGGCAATCATTCAAATATGCTGCTTTTCAGCGATTCTTTCAAGGTAACGGAAAGCAATTTTGTTGAAAGAGGAGAATGCTCAAATAACACGGATCCCACTCTCCCTTTGTGTTTGGCATGGTGGAAATTACAGGCAGCCTCTATACTTCTGGGTGATTTAAAATTTGGCATTCCGGAGGTCCCAGTTCAAAACCAGCCTTTTTTTACCACCAAATTTTACTGTCAGGATATCAGGTTACTATTTCATACAACCTCTCCCTAAGGGAATTTATGGATCTGATATTCTAATGGATGCTTTTACTTCTAGTAGCAATTTCACACACTTTCCCCAGTCCATGTGTCTTTTAAGTTAAGAAAGGCCTCAGCCTCTTCCTTACAAGGAACCTGTAACACAGTGAGGTTGCCATCCTCTGCTAACCTAAGAAAGACAACATTTCAATGCTTATTTACTTATATTTTTTGCTGTAGTACCCTGAGAAACCATGAACAGAACTGTGAGCATGTCCTTGTAAATCCTTCTAATTAAAATGTCTTGATTTGTGAAGGTCATTCTTTGACAAGGAAAACGTAGGATAGTCTCAGCATCTTTAAAACCTAGGATTCATATGACGAATTGGGGAACAAAAAACTGTTATCTCAGTAGATTCATTTTGTAAGACAGATGAGGGAGATATTATGTGGGGAATATTATTCTGAACGACCTTAGGTTTTCGCTAAGGGAGAAATGATGCCTGGCTCTCAAGTCCTAAAATGAGGTCTATTTATCTGTTGCTAATGATAACAGTGACCTCTTGTGGAAATTTCTAAAATCTTGTCTAACTCAAGTTCTTTTAACCTGGTTGTAGCTTTGGATCTGCTTTTGGCATTTCTAATACATTTGTTAGTGTTCATAAAAGAATAACCAATTTAAGGTAGCCCCTTCTCCTTGGCCAAGTTTATGACTAGGCCCCCAATTTCAGGGTACCAGGTCTTTTAAGTTAGAAAGGAAAACACTACATATATGTTGTTATTTTAGGAGAAGAGAGTTGTTTTTTAAAAAAGAAACGGATGGGCCTCAGGTTTACTAATTAAGCATCCTACTGTATCCAGAAGCCACAAACAGATTTTGGTATTTCCAATTAAAGCCATTACATCTGTTTGTGCCAAAGCAGCTTGTTTGTGCTTCCTGAATTAAAAATGCCACAAACCATGAAGCTGGTTTCTAATGAGTCAGTAATAACCGCACCTGGGCTAACAAATTTGTCTTTTGACTTCAAAGCCTTTTCAGACCAGTCATTACTACAGACACAAAGGTATCTTCGGACTACTGTCACAGGGTGTTTTGTACCATACCTCTCTCTTTGGTTTCCAGCTGGATGTCGTGCCATTTTAGACTTGGGTTTAGCCCTCGTGCCATGGCTTCTCAAAGTCGTAGACAGACATCTGGTCTGCAGTTAGCTAAGAGCTTGAGGTTTGTACCAGAGCAGCTGAGTCTCATCTACGCTCTGCTAAAGGGGCTGGTAGCTTTTGCAGAAAGACAGGATGAATAAACACAAGGCACCAACACCTAATTGTCACTGGAAGATTTGCCAGACCTCTGTTGCCAAAACCTGTGTACCTTGCAAAAGGTATGCCAACAGCTAGGAAAAGATTTTTTTTTAACCTCATAAATAAAATTAATAGAAGGAACTAGTGGCTAAGGATGGTGGAGAGAGAGTCTAGGCAAGGTTGTAATTTTCAATAAGGATGTTGATGTTCACCAGAGGTTAAATGTGATATGAATAAGGAGACTTAAAACACAGAAAAAAAGGTCATGGATCTTTATTCACTTAACTACAGAGATACCAACTTACCTTACTCCTGAAGGAGTGAATGCACGCTATTTTTTTTTATGGTGGATGGGTTTTTTTTAAATTTATCTATCCAGTTAGGAATTTTACCTTCTGAAAACATTGTAAAGCCAATATTTAAGAAGAGAGAGAACTATTTGGGTACCTACAAGCCTATCAAGCTGACCTTAACAGTGTGTAAGATTTTAGAGCAGTCCTGAAATGAAAGGATAACTAAGGACCCGGAGTTAAACAAAAAGTGTGATAAAATCAATGGAGACTAGCCAGACTGCTGCATCTCCTTGGTCTGAGAAATTAGTTAGTCCTATTTGGTTTTGACACCATTCAACATGGGATCCTAGCAATAAAGCTGAAGGAGATGGTGATGAACAGACAAATCATAAGGCTTATGGGATGCAGTAATGGCAAGTTGAAAAGGAATTGTGTGGCTGGAGTCGGGAAAAAATACCTCGTGCTTTTTCTCAAGGATCAGTCTTGGGAGAAGTCCTTCTTGTTTAATAACTCCTGAGATTTACATAAGCATGGGAGTGTTTTACAAAGCTGAAAGGCATTGGTACAGAGGAGGACAAGGATATTGTGCCTGAAGACCCACAGGACTGAACTGAATGGAAAAGAAAGTCAATCAATGCAAAATATATTTGGGAACTAGCAATGAAATGCTATCTGGAAGATAGGAGCTGAAACCTGGAAATGATGAAAGGAGAGAAAGAAAGAGTGAGCTTATCATGACCCACCAATGGCACTGGGATCCATTAAGGGGAAGATTCAGTCTTGAGGGAGATATGTCCCATACCGGTGGCGAAATACTGGAATATAATACAGTGTGCATTTCTAGGCATGTATATTAAAGACACAGGAACTCAAAGGAGGATCAAATGCAGAGATGGGCTACTTTGATCATCAGGGACGAGGAAGAAGCTGTCCTGCTCCTGCCAGCAAAAGGAGGGCTGAAGAAGGTTATGGTTACTCTGCATAATTACAGTTGGGCTGGAGGACATGGAACAGAAAATCTGCAAAGCATACACCAACCACTGAGCCTAGAAGCTTTTTTGCAGTCTTTGCTTTGACCAGTCAGTGTCTGCAGCAGGTGAAGGATCAAAGTCCCACGATAATGTGAGTAGCCTGAAGGGACCACAAACAGAATGCCATGAAGTGAAAGAAAGAATAAATACCCCTTCCATATACATCATGGGGTGGACATAAGCAACAATTTACATTTATGTGAAAAAGCAATCTGTTTCATGAACAGCAAATAAAAAGGAGCACACACTTGGCCTGAAATGAGCAATCATTTGAAATGTGAACCAGCGTTTGTTAATGGAGTTTTGGCACATGCCGTCAATTTCGGCTATTAGCGCTGGCTGAATGATGCCAACGCTATACAATAATCCCATAATCGGAGGGCTTATAGCAGAGGATAGGAGACACAGCAAACTTTGCAAAATGACACTGTAGTTGCTTTCTTTATCCAGGGGCTACTTATTAACACAAATAGCATCACCCCCCCAAAAAAAAGAATGATGTAGTCCTTTAAAAAGAAAAGGAAAAAAAATGCAGTAGTTTAGCTTCTTGATGCTGACTGTCCTCTGCAGCTTTTTTCAGGACCCTGTGAAATTTAATTGACTGGTAATGGATTTTTCCTTTCCTTTATTTACAGAGTTACTTCACAGTGAACATAGCACATATATAGAAATATATATTCAGTAAAGCAGATAGGTGACAAACAGCCTAACCACAACATACTCGTATTTGGTTTTGTACACATTGTACTGAGCATTGTGAAACTGGGACACACAGTACTTAAAGCATAATACTACACCAGGAGACCATATTCCATTACCATTTCACATGGGGGAGGAAGGGAAAAAAACCCGCTCTTCACTTTGCTTGTTTTTCTGTAATTACTTCTTAACATTCATCACTTAATATAATTTCAAAATTTCCACAGGTCTCAGAACCTCTCTCAAGTTTCAGCAACAGCAGCGTGGCAGCAGCACAGCCAGGGCACCAGCATTTCACCTAGGCAGTGTCACTGTCCCCACAGCTTTTGATTGAGCCCTCTTGTCATTAATCCAAGTCTCTGGCCTTCCGATGTTTAATTACCTTTCTTTAAAGAGGTGCACGGTCATTTACAGTAATATAATTGTCCTCCTGGACAATGTCTGAGACACGAAGTTCTCCTTGAGAAAGGAGGCTGAGACACAGCATCCCCATGACTCCTGGGCTAAATTGCTCCACCGGTGTGCAGCCAGCATCGGGGTGCTGCACCCCCAGGTGACACCCATTTGTCAGAGCAACATCGCTGTGTCCTGCTGCTTGGCAAAAGGGTAAAGGAAAAACTGTTGTAGCCTGGGCGAGGGGGCAGGAGGGATGCAATGGCAGGATCACCAGGCTCCTGCCTGGGAACCTACAAAGACAAAAGCAGTGCTGAGTCACTCACAAGTCCAGAGGCCAAATGCTGCTCTGGTCACACTGACCCCCCCCTTCCCCAAAGACAACGTGTTTGCTGAGAGAAAACAGCGGTACAACACGTAATTGCTGCTCTCATGTCTGGAACGCCCGCTGGTGCTCGGGGAGTTGGTCCAGGCTTGTAAGAGGTTGCCGTGGGAGCAAAAAGAGGGAAAAAACCCAGCAGAATTAGGGCAGAGGAAGATAAGAAGGGTCTGTCCAACTGTAAGAGACAAGAAGGGAAGGCTTGTTCATAGGTACTGAAGCCAAAAAAAAATGATGCTGCCAGCAGTTACAAGGTTCGTGCTGCTTTTCATTGCTCTCCTGTCTAGCTTTAAAATTGCAGTGCAATCTTTGCTAACAAGCAAGAGAGCAGGCGCAGGTGACGCAGGGTCAGAGAGGAGCTCTGAGCACCTCACCGAGTGGCCTGAGCACAAGACAAAAATGCCAAAAGCCCAGACTCGCTGCCAGACCGCCTGCTACAACCGGCGCTGGGTCGGAGTGACAGCCAGGCCCTTGCTGTGTTCTGTAGGGATTAGTCACGCTCTGAGGGAACAAGATGACATGGCAGATTTACTACTAAAACAAGTAGTTCCCAGGGCTCTCAGAACCATCCCAGCCTAGTTTTCTCAATATTTGTTTCTTCTGCTTGATCGATAGTATCTAAAAATGCAGATTTTTCCTTAGAGGGAACTGGAATTGGAATTAAGGGCATCTCTCTCCTCTGCTTGGCCACCAATTTTCATCAAAGTTACAAGAACTGAGACACTTGTGTCGCTGGGAAGTCTCGCTGAAATCACCAAGTGGCTTAAAATTTTGTGGTGGGAAGGATTGTCTCTCCAGCCGCAAGACCCTACAGAGTCCCACGGTGGCTGTCATTGCTGGCAGTGACACTCAGAGCCCTCTAAAAAGATGGGAGGGATTATTTCATGTTTTACATGCTCTGGGTGTATTTTAACCACAATAATAAGTAGCAATTGCAACATAACACAGTCTCTGGGAGTGGCTGGTCACGGTTCAGTCCCAGCAGTCTGCAGCACAGGGCAGGATAATGTATTTACCTCCCAGTAGCTGTAGGGAGAGGAAGCTGGTTTCAGTCATCTGGCACTGGGTGCTTGCTGATGTGGCTGAAAGCAGAGGCACAGCCTTGCAGCCAGGCATGGTTTCCTATCTAAAAATCTAGCAAGAGAAATGAAGCACTAAAAGGAGCCTTGGTGTCTCTTTCCAGAAGCAATCGGGGACCGAGTTTCTCCGGTGGCTGCTGAGCGGGATGCGTGGATGCAGGCAGGTTTGCAGGGCTGTTCCCAAGCTGCTTCTGGGAATTCGCAGGGGACTCCTGGCTCCGAGGAGAAAAGAGCTGAATTTTCCCACAGTACAAATATTATACGAAAACTCCCAGAGGGACACAGAACATACAGGCAATAACTGTCTGCAGAAATGTGTCTAGGAAGAATACTTGCACCTGTACAGCCCTCAAAGGCATGAAGCTATTGGCAGGAACAGAGTTGGTGGGACGCAGCGCAGCGCGAAGGATTGCTGTAGGGCTCATTCCCTCGGTGCCTGGGACTGGTTGAAGGGTAGGGTCAGGGTGAGGCCCTTGGGTTGGCTCGGTGCAACGCAGGCGGCAGGAAGGCTTTTTGCCCATGCAAGAGCCAAGAGCTAAGCGGAGGTGAGGGAAGACGGGGTGACAAGTCAGGCTGGTGTTCCTGTTAGACGGTATGCAACAAGGGGAGCTGGGTGTCCAGTGGTAACCAAAATAAAGGTTTACTGTGCTGGCCATAACGACAGCGACACACAGCTCAGCTACACACAGCTCCGCGACCTCCTGTGTTCTTCAGGACAGGCTGGAGTGAGTAGAAGAGTTCAATAAGTCAGTTTGGGACAGCAGTAAGGTGGCTCAGCAAAACCACCCAAGTTCTGGCTTCTTTTTAGACTCCTCCTGCTCCCCTCCTTAACCTCCAACTCCTTTGCCTGCCAGTACAGGAAAGAGAAAGAGAGACAGAAAAGGTGTAGGGAAAGAAGAGCAGGGAAACTTGGCAAAGGACTGCTAGATTTAGAAAATTTCAGAAGGAAAGCATTTTGATGAATCATAGAATCATGGAATCGTTTAGGTTGGAAAGGACCCTTAAGGTCATCGAGTCCAACCATAAACCTAACACTGCCAAGTTCACTAAACCATGTCCCTAAGCACCATGTCGACATGTCTTCTAAATACCTCCAGGGACGGGGACTCAACCACTTCCCTGGGCAGCCTGTTGCAATGTTTTATAACCCTTTCAGTGAAGAAGTTTTTCCTAATATCCAGTCCAAATCCAATCCAAAAATACCCAATCCCCTGGCGCAACTTGAGGCTATTTCCTCTTGTCCTGTCACTTGTTACTTGGGAGAAGAGACCAACACCCACCTCGCTATAACCTCCTTTCAGGTAGTTGTAGAGAGCGATAAGGTCTCCCCTCAGCCTCCTTTTCTCCAGGCTAAACAACCCCAGGTCCCTCAGCCGCTCCTCATCAGACTTGTGCTCCAGACCCTTCACCAGCTTCGTTGCCCTTCTTTGGACACACTCCAGCACTTCAATGTCCTTCTTGTACTGAGGGGCCCAAAACTGAACACAGTACTCGAGGTGTGGCCTCACCAGTGCCGAGTACAGGGGGACGATCACTGCCCTGGTCCTGCTGACCACACTATTCCTGATACAAGCCAGGATGCTGTTGGCCTTCTTGGCCACCTGGGGCACACTGCTGGCTCATGTTCAGCCGGCTGTCGACCAACACCCCCAGATCCTTTTCCGCTGGGCAGCTTTCCAGCCACTCTTCCCCAAGCCTGTAGCGTTGCATGGGGTTGTTGTGACCCAAGTGCAGGACCCAGCACTTCACCTTGTTGAACCTCATACAGTTGGCCTTGGCCCATTGATCTAGCCTATCCAGATCCCTCTGTAGACCCTTCCTGCCCTCAAGCAGATCGACACTCCTGCCTAACTTGGTGTCGTCTGCAAACTTACTGAGGGTGCACTTGATCCCCTTGTCCAGATCATTGATAAAGATATTAAACAGAACTGGCCCCAATACTGAGCCCTGGGGAAGACCACTTGTGACTGGCCACCAACTGGATTTAACTCCATTTACCACAACTCTTTGGGCCCAGGCATCCAGCCAGTTTTTTACCCAGTGAAGAGTATGCCTGTCCAAGCTATGAGCAGCCAGTTTCTCCAGGAGAATGCTGTTGGAAACAGTGTCAAAGGCTTTACTGAAGTCCAGGTAGACAACATCCACAGCCTTTCCCTCATGCACTAAGCGGGTCACCTTGTCATAGAAGGAGATCAGGTTAGTCAAGCTAATGAAGAATACTTTGACTAGACCTTGTTCCGCTGAGCTTTCCTTCTCATCCCCAAAGGCATGGCTGTACCAGAGGAAGAATCAGGGCAGCAGCCCCAGCTGCAAGACGCATGCTCCCTCTGGCATGCTGTGGTCACCCAGGTCTCTCCTGCCAGCCCTCCCACCCAGCTGTGACCACATTCAGCTTGCAGCAGAATCAGCACTACTTACAGCAGTCAAACCACGCCAGGAAGTCTCCAGCATTAATTCTCTTTTCCTTGTCTTGTGAACAGCTGCCTCTCACTGGCACGCTTTGGATGGGCTGGGAGGGAGGGGAAGAAACTACAACTCTACAACTGCCTGAAAGGAGGTTGTAGCGAGGTGGGTGTTGGTCTCTTCTCCCAAGTAGCAAGTGATAGGACAAGAGGCAATGGCCTCAAGTTGCGCCAGGGGAGGTTTAGATTAGATATTAGGAAAAACTTCTTCACGGAGAGGGTTGTCAAATATTGGAACAGGCTGCCCAGGGAAGTGGTCGAGTCCCCATCCCTGGAGGTATTTAAAAGATGGGTAGACGAGGTGCTTAGGGACATGGTTTAGTAGTGGACAGGTACGGTTGGATTTGATGATCTTAAAGGTCTTTTCCAACCAAATGATTCTGTGATTCTGTAAAGGTGTCAGCCTGCAACTGGTGACAGAAACATGGGATCCAGAGGAAGGGCAGAAGAAGAAGCCAGCAGGCAAGATGGGCCCAGGTCTGGTCCAGAACAGCTGCGGGGTGTGCAGAGCAAGACCTGGGAGCATCTCTGACTCTCCCAACTGCTAGGTAACAGTCAAGTATTCCTACAGTGCCTAGCTGATAACACTAGCATGGTGTGCTGTCAGCTGACGCTCCTAAAGCTCAGAGGTGACCTCTCAGCTGCCACCTTCCAACGTTCAACTGAAGTTCAACGTTGGAAGGTGGCAGCTGAGAGGTCACCTTTGAGGGGATTGAGATGCATGGTTTTAGTTTGATTAGCATCTGTATTTTGTGGCCACTTCCCTCACAGATAGCAGAAACATCTTCTACTTCGTTCGGGTGCTGCAGGCAGATTTGTCTCTACCATCTGTTCCGTGTTGCTAGCTGTTTGGCTTTCTGAAGCTGTGGGCAGAGGAAATGGCAAAATTGCCTGTTGAATAGAAAAAAAGAAGTGGCTAAAAATATGCTTCTATCACATCATGCAAACTCTGCTGCCAGCAGAGACATCTCTGACTTATTCTGGCAAAGCCCATCAATCCAGCCACCTTTGGGGCTGCCTGGCTGCTTGGCTCACTTGGGCCTCCATGAACCCACCACAGACCTCGTGCATGTACAGGGGGGACATGGAGATGCCACTTTTCTCTTGATAATGCTGAGTCATTCAGGGTTATACTGATGGGTGAAGGCTGATTATGAGGAATTACAGGAGAGATCTAAGACAGAGCGTGACTGAGCCTGGACTCTCTGGTCTGATAAAGCCCTATGCCAGCACTAGCAGTGCAACAAAAGTGGAAAAAACCAATAGATTGTGGGCTGGGAGAAAGAATCCCTTCCCTTGTTCAGCTCCTGGTGCCTCCTGTTGGTGCCTCTTAGTTCCTGTACCAGAAGAGAGAAATGGTGAGCTGTTAAGGCCACCTGCCCATGATTTCTTCCAAAAATCTACCTTCACTAGCCCATCTTTCCCCACCCAAGCCCTAAACAGACCAAGCCCCTACAGCTTACCTTTAATCTTCAAATACAAGGGCTAGGGAGCACAGAGGGAAGATAGTAAGATCCTAGTCCAAAATGAAAAGGAGTCCTTCACACACCCTCCAGCCAGCCTGTGGACATCCTCACCAAATAAGGCTGTGGATGCTGAAAGTTCCTATGGGTTCAAAAAGCTGCCATAAAAAATATGGACAAGAGATCTATTAAGGGCTCCGAGACATACAGACATCACATCTGGCTCAGGAAGTCTCTTCAGTGCTGGAGGCTGGGAGATGAAGTATTAGTATTGCCCTGTTCTCCCCTGCGTTTTTGGGCTACTGCTGGAAACAGGACACTGGGCCAGACAGGCCTTTATTTCAGTCCAGACTGGTGGCCTTACGCTCCTTTTTGGTGCAGTGTACTCCAGGCTCTATGGCCATCATCAGCCCTGTATGCACAAGCCTGGGCTCATCTCCTGTCCTCATTCAATGGGAAACGTGGTAAACAGACAAACCCCTTAGGATACTTTTCTGTGATTTCATCCAAAATTTATCACCGCTTCTCCAATCCTCCGCTTTTCCCCCTTCCCGCACACTTAGCAGACCAAGACCTTATACTTCATTTAGGGAGATCAAGCCAGAGGACTGTAAAGCCTTGTGTATGTGCTTGTCTAGGAGATGCCTGCTAGGATTCCCTATGCCAGTCACGAGCATCATATCCGAAGCCTGCCAGAGCCAAAATGCTTCCCTCACAGCCCCCCTCCCAGCTGTGTTCACCCCCTCCCACACCCAGAGTCCCTCCTTGTGAAACTTCTCATTACCTAAAAAAGAAAACCCATCAAGGCTATGTCTATACAAGCAAATTAAGAAGAGCTGAGGAAAGCTTTTGGCTCCCTCCAGATAACGTTACCACCCCCACCCGCCCCCTCAAATCCGCAGCCACAGCTCAGGAGTTAGCACAACACAGGGACCATTCTCAACAGGCGGTTTGTGTGAAGCTGCACGTTTTGGGTGGGAAAGAGGGTTTAACACTACGGACACACACAGCTGCTCTGTGCCAGGTAGCGCTTGTGCCAGAGAACAATCTCACACGCAGTTTTATGAATAGAGGCAGAGCCAAAAAACGTCCCCGCTTTCCCTCTATTCCTCCTTCCACCTCCAACGAATGAAGGCGAAGCGACGAAGCGTCCTTAGCTAATCCTCCCTGAGCCCGGCGCATCCCTTCCCCTCTCGGTGTGGTTTTATTTGCAGTAGCTGTTCCTTGGTTTCTGCCCAAGTGGGTGCATGTCAGACGTGAGCCGCACGCTCCTGTTCCAGGACCGGCTCCAATCCCATACGTGCTTGCAAGCAAACCCACTCCGACTCGGGGACAGATGACTCAAGCGAGAACTCGGAAATATTTAACTCCTTCATGCCAAGAGGTTTTCCAGCACTAAGCACAGAAGTAACAGAGTGCTGAGCGAAAGGCAAACTGCAATCAGCAGCTGGCTCTCTAAAGTGGACTAGAGATCTCTGCTAAAAAAAAAAAAAAAAAAGAGGTACGCACAGGCTGTCTTACAACTGGAAGGACATCAAGTCTTACCGATGTCTTGGTACACATCCTCCAAGAGGAATTACCTGTTTATTGCCCATAAAGATAAAATCAAGAAGCCTCTGCGCTGTAGAATTAGCACGTAATGACAATATTTGCAAAGGTGCAGCCAAAGCTGACACTTATGCAGAGCTGATTGCTGCAAAGTAAACAAGAAAATTACTTGCTTGAAAGCACCATCTGGTAAGGAGGCACCTCTGCAAAACGAGGAGCCTGTGATTCAGAGACACAGCTTCTGAATGCAATCCCGTAACTACCTATACAGCAAACAAAACACTCAAATGTGCGAAGAGTGGGAGGCACATTTTTTTACAATTCCTTCATTTAGGAAAGTGTGATCGATTTGGGCTTCTCTAGCGAAAGAAACCATACCAGAAATAGTAGAAATTCAGAGACTAGACAAAACAAAAACAAAAAAAGAGGAGAAATAAAAAGATCTCTGTGCATAATTAGTTTGAGGAATTTGTTGATACACCGTGGCAGTGAGGTCACAATATTGCAGGATTAAAGAAGGAATGGATTGTTTTTCATGAATGCCATGACATTACTTGCTAAAGGTCAGAGCCTCCCTCAAATTCTATATACCACAAGTTTGGAAGAGGAAAAGAAAAAGCTTTCCAGGACATATAGAAGCCTCAAATTGAGGGATTTGGGAGAAATATCATGCCAGATTATTTTCATTTTTCCCATTGAAGCATTTCTTGTACTTTTCAAGTGTCTGGTACTAGTCAGTGTTGAGAAAGGACATTAGGCCACCTGGAACATCATCCACTTCTTACGGAGGATTTAGTCTGCTGCTGGGATCGAATGTGCTTAATCGTGAGCTTTGTAGTTAAATCTGGTGTCAGGAGAGAGGGGGCAGAGAGCTAATTCATATCAACAGTGAGTAAAAGAGAATAAAAACTTACTCCAAAGTAACTTCATCTCTTCCAGACAGTTTTTTCACACATATACTTAAGCTTCGGGGATGGTGCATCTTAAGCAAACCAGACTGGATACTTCAGTATTAGCCATTCCTCTGGAATTACTCTGGTCCCACCACAAAGCATGGTGCTTGAGGTTTGGGTGCTCCCTCATGTGCCCTCCTGCACTCCACTTCCAGCAGAGACCAAGGAAACAAAGAACAAAGAGGAGGGGGAGGAGGCTGGGATGGAAACACGTGCAGCATGCATACTCAGTGACTTCTGGTTCTGGGTAAGTAATTTTCGTTTTCTTTGAATACCTCTATTTGAACCTCAATCTCCATTGGCAATTAAGCTTTGGGTCTACATCCTTTGTGTCCTACTTCCACACAGGACCTCACAGATTTACTTAAATAGAAGTTGATCTCAGAGTGCTCCACATGAAGAAGCACCTGTTGATGCGTCTGTAGAGAACAGCATCATTTCCAGATGCTCCCACACAGCGTTTGCTGAAAATATAGGCAGGGCTCCAGGCAGCTGCCTGAAGGTGTCAGGGATGGAGTCATGCTTTAGCAAAGCCCCTGGTGCAGCTTGGGCTCTGGTGGCATGTACTTGAGTTGCAGAAACCAACTTTACCTTGACAGCCTTGTTACACATCTTAATATCTGTCCTCTGTAATACAGAACATCACTAGTGGTTTAGCTGGAACTGCTAAAAGACATGTTGGTGGCAGGTTCAGATCTCCATGCAGCCTCATGGGGACAGCTTTTACCTGAACACCGCAAAACATTCACAGAGAGGGAATGGGAAAATCACATTGGTGCTGGGCAAGGGACCTTGCTAGGTGGACTTCCATTCAGGGAGTGGATGATCTTGCCTCCTTCTGTGCAAGCCAAATAATTTCAGATAAAAGATAAATGAAGCTGGCATGGAGCACATGGGCATTTTCTGATACCATGACTACTTAGCCACAGCAAGTCCATCTGCTAGAAACCATCTTCTGTTAGCCAACAAGGGCAGCCAGCAAGCACTGTGAGGTGCCTCAGCCACCAGCAGAAAACATGAGGTATTTGCTCCAGGGCAGGGCTGAGCCTAGGCTCAAAGTTGGCTATCTTTCCTCTTACGATGAAGGACATCACATTACGTATTCCCCCCTCTTTCCACTTTAAAAGCATCTTCCTTTCCCTGTCAGATCTGCTCTGACAGGACATCGGGGGTCCTGCTGCCTGAACCTGCTCCCCGACTGCACTTCGGCCAAAAAACTGGCAACTGGAGCCACCAGCCAGTGATACTTTCTGGGATGTTTGGTTCATTTCTTACCTTTTGTCTCTTTTCTCCCTTGAAAAGAAAACCAGCAGATCAGCAAGGGAAGAACAAGGGCTCGCGACGAGAAGGGGTTGGGAATGACAGGAAAGACCACAGCCATGATGAGCGGTGGGTCTCCCATGGGCTCCATGAGCTGAACTGAGGGTGGGAGGATTTCATGCCGTGGTGAACATGAATGGGTTGATGGACTGAAGGGGCTGCATGGAGGTGTTTCCCTTTGGCTGTTGTTATGGTTAAAGAAAACTATGCTCTTGGGCACTTGCAGTATACCATCCTCAAGACTGCATGGCCACCGGGAGCGTAACTTGAGAAGTTTCAGCTCTGCCTCTGGAATACACTGGGTAGAGAAAAGGGGACCAGAGCTGTTTCTCTAACTTGTTCTATGGTGAGGTTAACTGGCCTGGCCCCCAGGACCAGCTTCTGGTCCAGCTTCTGTGTTCAAAATCTAGGGCCTCCCAGGGGCACGGCTCCAATGTGGCTGTTGCACAAAAAGAGCAGCAGGTGTTTAGAATAAAATGTAAGCGACATTTAAAAGTGAAGACGTTTCTTCCATGGATGCACGGAGTCCCAAGTTTAGCAGACAAGGCTGAACCCCACATACGGCAGAACAGTGCTATAGAAGTTGACAGCAAGCGATATTCATCTTGATTTAGAAACAACTTGTTCCTACCATGTAACATAAATGCGATTAAAAACATGCCTGTCTTTTAGCTGCAAGTGTAGTATACTCATTCATTAAAGGAACTAAGCAAAGTGCTGGCATGGATTCACATTTTTTTCCCCCCATAGATACACTGTCGCAGGTTTTTTGGTCCAGGTTACTCATTTTTCTTATTCTATGGCTCAAGAGCCAACAGCTTCCAGCAAGTGCTCGGCCAGTAAATGCTGCTGGACGGAATTAAGCGGTGCCGTTTCGGGTTCCCGGTTTGATGAAGCAGAAAGTAATGCGAAAAGGACAACAGACCACTAAGGTTTCTGTGCTCTTGGAATGGCATCACTCCAAGGCTCAGGGAAAAGGGCACAGTCCGATATGCTGCCTTTCCAGGGCTTGACATCAGCTAGCAAAGGATACGCAGGGTGAGAAAAAAAAAAAAAATCTTATTAATATTTACTAACTTCATGCAGTTATTTTGCTTCTATTGCTTTCAAAGTCTTGAGGCATGCAAGGATCTGGATAATAAAAAGGAAAGGTAGATCAGTCATCTTTCCCCACATCCTTCCTTTGGTGAAAGGAGTGATATTTAAAGAACACTGTTGTCTAGCATATCAAAACACCTCAAGCATCATTTATACGCGCACTCCAACACGCACTTGCAGCTTCTTTTAAAAGAGCAGTCCTATAACAGATTGCTCAGACATTCAGTGAATACAGGCACAAACGGCAGCATAATCAATCCAACACCAAAAGAAGAAAAAAATGCCAATATTTACGAAAAATGCCTTCAGAGTGGTTTTGCTCAGCTGGCAGCGAGATGTAGCTGAGGGGTGGGGTATGCTTTCCAACAACCTGGCTCGGCTTTGCCCTCCCACAACTGCATTTCGCTGCTGCTGCAGCAGCCTGGCCAGAGTCCCACCACCCTCCACATCGGTGCCAGCTGTGCCCAGCATGGAACATCACCTCCACCCTGCAGCACCCTGAAGGCATTTTCTTTCATTGGGCTTAGTCAATAAAGGATTTTGCGTCCTTAAATTGTAACCATATTTTTCAGAATTTATTCCGTGGGGCCAGTCAGGTCACGCTTCGGGCTAAAAAATACTCAATCCAAGAAGCTACGAAAGGAAGCGCCAACTGCCTGACCCCTGTCCCACCTTTGTCACATCGCATCCTGGGGGAGTTAAGGGTTCACCTCCCCATCCCACCTCTGCTGAGGGCTCCTTGCCTCCCTCCCATTTTGGAGACCTCCTGCTCCCCTTAAAATCCACCCCTTCCATTCACATGCAGCGCCTCAGGCTGCACCAGGTCCCCACCAAACCCCACCATGCTGCACCCTCTGCAGGCTCCCCCACTTCTCCTGCAATTGGGCTAAAATCTTTGCCATGCAACTTATGAACTGCAACACCACTGCTTCTGGGATGCCATTTGCTTCTTAAAACCTCACAGGGCCCACTCTCATCCCTTGGGCTCCTGTTGGGGAAATCAAACTATCACCCCCCTTCTGACGGTGGGACATCAGTGGCTTGTTTCTGTGCAGACCGTATTTACCACGGCTCTAGCTCTTAGCCCTGAGAGTGATAAAGCTTTCCCATAAACTCACACTCTTATAAATTCAATCTGTTTTATTCCAAATATCACATAAATTAAATACATTTCCCATGAATATTGCAAATATACATGAAATGAACATTGCAATTTTTAAAAAAAGTTTTGGCTTTGCTTATGCAACAAGAAGTGCCAAATGTGGTTAGAACATGAACTTCTCCTGTATTTACTAGATACAAAAAGGTGCAGATTAATAATTTATATTTATACATATGTACACACTCCATTTCATAACTAGCTTTAAAACAGTAAAAAAATGGTTTCAAGTTTATCTACATTAAACATACTCATTTAAATCTGGTCAGAAGCCCCAGATAAGAGTTGATACAATCATTTCACAACTGCAAAATTAAGGCGCTACCAAAATACCAGTTCCACTAGTGTAAAATGTAATAGGAATAGAGAGTGTACAGCTTTCTATTTATCAATTTAAAAGTGGACTGGAGAACGAGGAAAAAGGAGCAGTAAGAAACATGACAAGATCTACAGGTTAGAAGTACAAAGAGATCTCGATGACTATCAAATGAACATATTAAAATACAGTAGATAAAAGGCCTCAGTGGCAAACAATTAGTATGCTTCTGAAAGACAAAAAAAGGTTAAAATATATATATCATTTTGTAGCTTGAAGCTTTACAGGTGAACAACAGGTGTAGAGGTAGAGGGATTTTTTTTTTTTTTTGGCCTCTTTACGATGTATAAAGAAGGGCCACATTCACCACAGTGAAAAGACTCATCATATATCCCAGCATCCTTGCTTGGACAGCAAGCAAGAAAAGCGTAATGAGCTAGAAAGGCAACGAATCCTGTCTATCTCTTCCAGGAGCTCAGCTCCGATGCTTCCACATGTACCTTGGCGACAAGTTACACCTAAGCGTAGATTGGCCGTAACATGGACATTTCCTCTAGAGAGAAACGAGATAGCTAGCTTTTCCCATGAGGTACTACTGGATGCTGTAGAGATTATATGGCAGAGATAATTTGGTAACAATGAAATTGGTACTTTCCCTTAGAAAGCAAGTACCACAGGGCAGTGGTGATTTTTTTTTTTTTTTAATTTATTAAAGCTTTGCTATTTGATCAGCATTCAATGTTTTGGAAGAAATGTCAACTTTGGGCTGCTAATACAATTATTTGCATCCATACACAGACAATTCCTATGTTGTTATCATTTATCCAAAACATCAGCCACTGAAATATTCACAAACCGCTTTAAACCTTGACTAAAAAAAAATCCCTCTACAGTTGAGCTTTCTCTTCGATAACTATCATTTCATTAATTATGCAGGCCTTCATGAACACAGTAATGTCACTTTCCATGTAAAATGTGTCTTTACACACTGCAGAACAGCAGTAAACAACCTCTCTTGTTCCATAGGGTTTTCTCTCAGAAGTACCTCAAAAGTAGGTATCTTGAAGAATCACTTTTGCAAAGAAGAATATTCACATTAGTTACTGAGGCAAAGCCAAGAAGACACTAACTAGCACCTTGATATTTATTTTTTTTTTTCTTAAACACACTCCTATATGTAAAATTAAGCACATGTAAGATCAGGGACCAGCAATATACAAATACCATCGGCGTCCCCTTGCAGCTAAACTAGTAATACTCAAAACTAGGCCAGACACACGGAGGAGCGAGATGAGTGAGTCTAGAAGAAATACACAGTATGGAAAGGGATGGGAAGAACAGGAAGCTGAACAGAAAGGATTGCGAGCTCAAATACAATCCCTCTTCTGGTCTGAGAATTAGTTTGCAAAACCACCCTTCGGTAGCTCAGCCGACAGTGGGCTGAAGACCTACTGACTTCTGACATTTCCTCCCCCATATATAGAACAATTCCTTTATACTTCAGTGACTTCCTCTTCATCATCTTCAAATCCTGGAGGAAATGCATTCAACTTGAATTTTGAGTGTTTTGGTGATGGTAGCAGAACTTGCAGAAGGCTACTGTAGAGGTTATGACATCATTGGTTGTAAGTTATGCACTTCACAATTCAGAGAATATACTTACAAACTATTTAAATAGAAAAGGCGTGTTCAAGGTAGAGGCAGTTACAGTACATTCAGGGTATGTTACAGAAACCATTTGTGGTAGCCATTTGCTGAAAGGAAAAAAACTCTGTATTTTTGTTTCCCAGACCACACAGGTTATGACTACAATACCCAAAGAGAGCAGGTAATATATCTTAATCACTGCATTTTAATGCAGTCTTCTTCCAGAACTCATGTGCAAATTGAAAAAAAAAAAAAGTTTAAATACATCTTCATTGACAAATAAGGACAAAAGAACTAAAAAAAGAAACCAGGCACTTTGACCATTTAGGTAAACAGCCATTTCTTCTTACCAGATTTCTGCACGTGAACAAGTCTTTACATTGGTTTTGCTATGCTTGCAGCACATGGAGATTCAAGTCAACTTTGTTTTCCTGTTGGTAGTATCAGTTTCACTTATAGGAAACTATGCCAATTGAATTGGTAACACTGTTAGTTTTTTCATTGGCAGTTGAGCAAACGTTGATCATTTGACTGACAAGCGATCAATTTAATAGCTATCAAAGTTAGATATTAACAAAACAATACATAAAAAAATAATCAAAAAGACAAATGAAGGTTAACACCTGACTTAAGCTTGCATTGAGACTTGCCTTTATAGGTTCGGTTTGTGCCTCCTTTCATGGTGTTATCGTGGACCAATTTCCATCACATACAGCAACTGGTACTAAACTACAATACTTTCGGTTTGAAACATGTTCAGTAGAGATCACTCCAATGTAATGGGAGGCTGGCATGACACTGCAGGCAGGAGATGGAAACCTCCCTGCACTTCATCCTCGCCAGTCCCACATGTAGAACAGGCATTCAGAGCAAACTGCAGCATGCCTTCCCCATACTTGGGGTGAAATCATTTTTCACAGCACAGCTTATCATACTTTAGGGAGCCGGTCTGGTTTTAATTTAGCAATAAGACCAGCTAGGATTACTTTGATTTTTCTTCTCAAATAAACCAAAGTACACCTTTCCAAACATTTTGTACATACTCAATCCGCTACAACACATAAATCACAACATGAGGGATTACCTCAGGCTACTAAATAGTGCACTTATTCAGTAGCTATTATTCTTTCAGATAAACATCCTCAGATGCCTTGACCACAAACGGCTTTTTTTTTTTTTTTTCCTCACAGACTGCTATTTGCTGAAGAGAGAGAGATGTGGGTGTATGACAGACTGCCTACTGATTCACTAACAGAGCGTACTGTCGGTTATAGTCTTCATGCATACTTCTGCCGGGCAGCGTAACTCCTCTTCTGTTCACTACCTTCAACAAAGTCTAGGAAACACCTCTTCAATCCACTGTCCAGTTTCCTTGTCCTACCAAGCGGAAATCCAAATCACATGCAGGCCGATGGTGCTACTCTAGTACTTAACTCTCTTGCAGGCTAGAAACATCAATTCTATCGTAGTACTTTGAAGCAATTATCCACATCTATCAGCTATGCTCTAACTGTAGCACAGCTTTGTAGAGGCTCAGATTTCACCAGGACAACAGGAGAGAGTGCAAGGTTTGGTGAATACCCAGGATAACAAACCGATGCAATCGATGGATGCTGGACGCAGTCAGAAAGGGCTGTTCCTTTTTGAAGGAATCTTTAAAAAAACCAAAAAACAACCCCTCCCCTTTGCCCTCCCCCAGAATGACCTGTCATGAGATGTTTTTGGTGCCCACTCACAACTGAAGTCCATGTTATCTGGGTCTTTTGCGAGTCACAAATATCAATACACGTCTGATGGCGATAAGACGATCTTTGAGGGAGGTCATAGCCAATATAGCCAGCTGAGCTCTGTTTTCCAAAGGCAACACTGCCAAGAGCCACCAGTACCACGCAGGACCACTGGGGTTGCTCTGCAAAAGGATGGGAAGACATGCAATCATGTATTCACCGGCACTGCCCCATGAAGAGCACCACCCTCCTTCCCACCTTCTATTTGCTAAGAAAGTCACCATAAAACAAACAGTTCGAGCAGCAACTAAAC
Organism: Balaeniceps rex; assembly: GCA_013401315.1. Taxonomy (NCBI): domain Eukaryota; kingdom Metazoa; phylum Chordata; class Aves; order Pelecaniformes; family Balaenicipitidae; genus Balaeniceps; species Balaeniceps rex. Next base: position 282,981 of record VYZW01042759.1, on the reverse strand, counting down.
ACCTAATTTCAGGTGCTCTCCTTGTCTATATGTGCCATTAAGACTGATCTCTTCAGGTATCAGCTTACACTGATATATTGTTTTCCATGCTTCACGCTAATAGACCGAAATTGGGTAAACAAGAAGAGCTTAGAATGCACAAAAATACAGCAAAAACCTGTCAGAAAATAGTCTTGTGTAAAAATTACACATAAAATAAGGATGCATAAGTAGGAAGGTTTTAATACCTGTGGCTCTGGCTCTTTTCCTGGCATGGACCCAAAATGATTGAGAATTTGCACTTTCATATTGTCTTTTAGAGAAGTAAACCAGGCAACGGCTTGATCATAAACTGAGTCATGAAGGCGGACAAGTTCTTCATATTCCGGTCCTTCAACCTTATTGTTAAAAGAAGGGAGATGGAACAAAACAGGTTTGATACCGTGGAGTCCATATGCTTCCCCAGAAGCAAGCGAAGCAAAATAATGCAGTGACTACAGCTGTTCAAATGTCCTTATCTAAGCAAACTGTACCCAAGCCTCGGATTTCAAACCTGTGATGCTGGAGTCTTTTTACCCTCCCCTAGGTGTTCTGAAGTGACATTTCTTGGAGCAGTTACTGTCTTGTTAATACCCATTCCTATGGCACAACAGAAGAATCTGCTCTCTAATCCTGGGACATCATATTAATCATCTCAAACCCACAACCTCGACTCCCCGTCACAGAAGGACCTCTGACCACTGTTATATCATCTGGCAAAACAAAAGAAACGCTACTGCCACCGAGCACAGAGACAGGGGGTCTATGGCATTTAGAGATCAGCAGTATTTGACAAAGTGTTAAGGCCATGGTAGAACAGCCAAGGAGGAGGAGGAGGAGGAGGAGGAGGAGCGGGGCAGA
>VYZW01042759.1:249458-277285 GCA_013401315.1 Balaeniceps rex | reverse complement strand
CTCTGCACCTCAGCCTACTGCTAACCAGGAGAATGCACTGTATCTAGTCTCATCTCAAGATATCAAATCCCTGCAGGGTCTGATAAATGTTTCATCGGGGAAACGCTTGTTTTACGAGGGCTTGGCCATTTCTTACATCAGAGTGGTGAAGAAACAGTGACACTGTGGGGAAATGAGTCCTGTTTCTACTCTACCAGAAATGATGGTTTGGGGAGGGGGGGGGGAAAAAAGCTGACCGCTGTGAACCACCGTTCTCTCCCACCCATCATACAAAACAGAGGAAGAGCAAGAAGAGTACAGCTGCACACAGCTAAACCCTGGTGCTCTACAATTGGATTACAAGCGAGTTTATTGCAGCAATATTAGACTAAACACTATTTAAACAGCTACATAACAATTTTTTAAATTAAGGATTTTAGTGATATTCATACCAAGTTTAGAAATTAATGTGTAAGTGATGGGGGTTGGTTTGTCATTGAGAAGTTACTTTTGGATAGAAAGTGACCTTGATTAAAGAGAGACAAGAAAGCACCTAGAGATGGGTATAAAATGCAGTGACACATTAGAAGTTTATAAACAATTCTTCTCCCAGTTTTAATTTAAAGTGGAGAAACAAAACACAGGAAGGTGATGAACTGAACATGTCTTGTCACTGTGTTTTTCAAGGGAGGTATGAATCTCAGTCTTCCATACCAATGTCTTAGTAGATGAGACAAAACAAGTTTCCCCACTTTTTCTATTCCCAGTTGATTTCGCAATTTTGAATAAACAAAAGAACTTCTTTACTTGTGTAAGAAGCTACAACAGCCTGCCAGATGTCTACAGATGAAGGCTTCCTGCATGTTGGGTGTTTAATTTAAGTAGAAGTTACCATGCTTAAAAAGTTTCATTATTTCAGTGACCCAAAACAGACAGGACATAAAATCTAACCATACTAGTTGCATTTTTTAAAATACCCTTTATGACACTATTTAATAAATCACTTCTTCTGGTTTTGGGATTGTAACCCCTTGGCCCTCTGTATTAGACCTGACTACAAGTAAGTCTGGCTCTTCCACAAGCCTTCACAGATGTAAGGGGAGTTATCACTCATGTCCTAGGGTTGCTTTGTCCTCACTCTTACAAGTATTTGCTTCCAGAAAATTGGTAACAGGCCTAGAAGGGACTGTGGGGCATCAGCTGCTGTTGGAGCCTGAACTCCACTGAGCGCAGCACCAACAGCATGCCAAATGGCACAAAGCACAGCCAGCACCAACTGGAAGCTGTAGCATCTCCTGTATTCTTACTGCCACCTTACCATCCAGTCTGAGAGCAAAAGAAAACAACAAAAAAAACCAAAAAAACCCAAACAAACCAACCCACAAACCCTGAACTGGACAAGGAAAAGCTGCCAAGTCCTGGTATGAGTGCCCTCCTCTCAGCTCCAGTGATGATCACCTACAAAAACGCTGCTCCTGAGGATGCCTGTCTAATGTATTCTTAACAATTCCCACACTGGTCATCCCTTCTACAGTCTGCATCACTCCAACACATCTTCTGAAATCAGCAACTATCTATTACATCTCGTAAGGTAGACCTTCGTTAAGACCACCTAATTTTTTTCCATGAGCATCCTCTTGTCCTTTCACCCAAAAAACTATTATCTATAAAGGACTTAAAAACCTGAAGGTTTTAATCTAATGATTAGTATTATGTCTCCACATAGGGAGATGGAAACACACCAGTGTCAGAATTCACAAAAATGAATTAAAGGTAAGATCATATAAAAAGACAATGTAACCCACTCACTGCAGATAGGTTAAGACATTGCAACACAGCAGTAAAGACAAACATCAAAATTCAACATTCAGCAGCAGAACAGGCTTCTCAGCCAAGGGTATACTTTGTCTCATTCAAATGATACCATCTATACAGGAAAACTATGCATGGTTTTGTTTTTTTTTTTTAATATTATTTGTTTTTTAAAACTGAGCAGACAGAGGAGCAACCTCATCCAGACAGTCAGCTTTCACTAGAACAAACGGGCTAGAACGCTTTCCAAACACACAGACAATTAAGTGCTATTTTTGGAGCCTGTAGTAGCAGGACAACTTCTATTCTTGCTATCCATCCAACAGGGGACCAACAAAAATTAGATCTTTGTGTCAACAGAAACGTTTAATATATGAAACTAAAAAGCCAGCCACTTCTGTATTGGTTCATACAGGACTGGAAGGAATTGCAGTGGTTTGGAGAGACAAGTATACTGTGCTGTAGTACTCCATTAGCGTCACAACAGTCTCTGCAACAACAGGACATCCTTAGTTCATCTCCTTACCCTTTTAATTCGTCAGCTAAGCACATGCCAAACTGCTTGGTACCAGTTTCCATGCATCTTCTTATCATTAGACGATAACGAGGTTCAAATACATGGAGTGGGCAAGGGATAGTAGGGAAGGCCATGGTACATACGAAGATGGGAACATCTTTATTCAAACTGTAAGGTAATTGTTAAAAAAAAAATCAGCTTTCTTCTGGGTACTGCTATATTCAGCATAAAATCTTAATATGACACTGAGTCCAGTGGTTTCTTTAGACTCATTCTTTGTAAACGTGTAGCTGGTCAGAATTTCCTTTTTTACAAGACAAATGTATTTCAGGACTCTCTCTGTTACAATCCCCCTAATCTACTTTCATAGAGGAGAAGTCAAGAAATAATAGCCAATTTCCCAAATGTGTGTATATCAATACTTAAATACGAGTAGTAAGATTTTGGTGGTAACTTTTTATAGTAATATAGTACCTAAGAACTAAACACGTTCAAAGCAAGGAGGTAGAGAATTCCCAAGCTCAGTAAAGCCCTTTAATTTTGAATTAAATAAATTCCACTAATCCTTATATTATTTTTCCAGGCTTAATTGCATGGTTTATTTTTCTTTTTAGCCGAGTTGTAGCATAATATCCACAAGTCACTGACAACACTGAATCCTTGAACTTCTCCCAACCTGAAGTATGACCCATTTATAATTGGGCTTCTACTCCCAAAAAACGCCCATTATAACTTTTAAAGCTATTATATTGTTTCAGAGGAAAAAACAATTATCTTCATTTTAAGAATACTGTTGTGCCTCTCTACCATCCAAGCGTATTGTTTCTTGTTTATCTGCAACAAACATGTTGAAAATACAAAACATCTGGCAGGTTCATTGACAAATTCATTAATTTTGTGCATTTTTATAAGCAAATGAAGCTTCTTCAAGTAATTTAGATTAAAAATACATTTTTATAATAGCTATCAGTAGTAAAATGAGAGCCTACTTTGACAATTCCTTCATTTCTTCCTCATAAACTTTCTTCCTTTCAGATAATTCCTCTGGCAAGTAACGGACTATCAGTTCTTCTGTAAGGACGGTCTTCTTGTAAGTTCTGCTTGCCAGAAACTGAAAGGAAGAGTCAACTCCTAAGTCTGATCACGAGAAGTCAGGTAACATCTCTTCCTCCCAACCCACCCCATTTCCTAAGGCCAAAACAGCATATTAGTTCAGGATTGTACTGATTCCTCCTCCTTTCCAGCCTTCAGGTATCAAAACGTGTCACTTTAGGATGTGAGGTTCGTTCCAGTGCCCATTTAACTATAACCCCGTGCCCTTTTTTTGGCAGAAGTTGTACTACGACCAAGAAAACGCAGTCCCTCCTTGCTTTTGCAGAAGATACGTATATTATTTTCACCTAGAGCTGCCAGGTTACTGCTCCCCAAGAAGTACTCCACGTATGAGACATGCTATGTAGGCTGGAGCGGAAGTTTTGGCCAAGGAGCAACCATTCCTCGTTCACCGCAGATAGAGATACAGAGACACGGTAGGAATAAGGCTATGGTTGGGACTCCCCAGGCATGAGCCTGACGTGACATTGGAATCCTCAATTCCTTTCGGCACCAGCAAACCACGCGTGTCTTTCAAGGAATGACAAAAGGTATTCTGGAGCAAATGAGGTCTGTGCACAGCTTGATGCTGTGGGTACTACTGTGCTGTTCTGGTCTGCGAGTAGAGCACAGAAAATTCCTACGTACGTGCTTTCAGAAGAACACAGCTTTGTATTTTTGTGTTAATTAGGGCAAGGACATACTTACTTCTGACAGCTTTTCTTTGCAGAGAGGGCAATGCGGATTATGGTCAAGGCAACGCTCAAGGCATTTGAGGCAAAAGGTGTGCCCACAGGGAGTGGTAACAGGTTCGTAGAACAACCTGAACACGAAAACACAGAACAAAAAAGCTAAGCTGCCAACACAAACAATGCAAATTCCCAAACTGTGGAAAGGAGTGACTAGATCCAGCCACCTCTTCCTTTCCTGCTTTTGTATACGTCACAGGTGACAGTTTTATCTAAGGATATAGAAAAGGTTTTCATTTTTAGAAGTGGTAAACAATGGAGAAATCCACATCTGTAAAGATTCACCAGACGCAAAGTTCAGGAAAAAGGAACAGAGTAATGATTTAGACATTCTCTGGCAGGTTTCCCTTCTGACACCATGAAAACTTTTTTCAGAAGCTAGAAAGGCTTGCTGATCTTAATCTCAGGTCAATGCAGTCATACCTCATGCAGAGGGAACACTCAAAGTCCGATGCATCCACCAGAGTTGTTGGTATTTCACTTGAAGTGACGGTGGTGTTTTCAGGTAAAACATCAGCATCTAAGTAGGTAAGAAGATTATTACAGTAAATATTTAAGTATCACTGCAATTTCAGATGCTGTTTAAGTTGTTTTTCCATAAAGAACCCAATTTATCTCTTTTCTTTTTTGAGTTTTGTTTCAAACAAACATATTTTCCATCTGAGTTTTAGACTTTCTTGCAAGAAATCTTTTAGAGAGCAGAGGATGATGTCTATGGCCAAAGAAAGCACTTTAGAGCTGAACACCCATGATTTGCTTCTCTAAAAATGGTTGGGGTTTTTTTTGTTTGTTTGGGTTTTTTTTTGTTTTTTTTTTTTGTTTTTTTAAAGTCTAGTTTTTAGAATACTCTGCTATTGCTTTCCCACCACCACCACCACTCCCACATCAGCCAGGCCAGATGTTTTAAAGTACATTAAGTCCAGAATTTAATTTGTTTACACACAGTCAAACTGTTTCATCAGTGTTTATTATAGATTTCTCAGCGGGGTAATTATTCTTACAAGTATAAAAAAAAATTTACATTCTTCTAGACTAGGCTGCTGTGAAAATCCCATGTTTCAGACAGCTTAAAGTTTAAGGACTGCTGGACCTGCATTAGCTAATACTGATTTCCCTAACTCAGCACTCTGCAAACACGAAGACAAAACACCTCACTTAAAATTCCGCCCACCCTGGTTTTTTGGGAGTGGTACGTATCCCTGTAGTTAGCACACTTAAAGGGTATGGGCTTCAAACTTCACAGCAGCAGCATTTAAGCTCAAGAGCTATCAGCTCGAGCTTCTGATGACATTTATACAAGCAGATTCTGCAACTTCTGTTACAATCTGCATCTTTGTTGCTCAGTGATGAATTGCAACACAGCCATGAATGCTGCCTCCACGTCCTAAATTCTTGACCATTTTTTTTTTTAAAAAAAAAAAAAAAAGCAGCTCAGCTTTTTAAGTTAAAACACTGGGATGTTTTGTTAAATGATAACTTATGCTCAGCATCTGGTTTATCTTGAGCAGAGACAGGATAGGGGAGAGGGCACCAGCGTTGTGCGGCCTACAAAGAAAAACAGCGTTATCTTTAACCTACATCTCACATGTTAGCATTTAGTAATAGCCAGAACCTAACTGTTAATTCTGCAAATAGTAACATGGCATCGCGATCTAGCACAGACCAGAAATTAATGGTTATGGGTAAAATGCGATCTCTGGCCTTTGCTGTGAAGATACAGGCAGGTCAGATTTCACAATCTATTTACTGAGTCTGCAGTTCACAGGCAAGTACAGGGTTTTTCCCTTCACAGCAACGTGGTCAGAAACTGGCCATACATGGATCATTTGCAGAGGTGGCAGACAGACAGCAGCACTGGATGACTTTAATATGTCAAGGCAGAAATCAGATTTGTCACGAAGGTGTTGTGTTTTTTTTTTTTTTCTTTTAAGGGAAAAAATGCACGCTAATACAGCAGCATTTTAAAAGCCCCTTTTAACCAATTATTTCACTACTCGGTGCAATATATTGCCTTCAGCATTTTTATCCCAGGGTACTAAAACCACTTTGGAGGTCTTTGTTAGAAGCTTGAGAAGCATACCAATTGTAAGCACAGCTATCAAGTGACAGAAAACTGGGGGGTGGGGGGCTTATTACCCTTCAAAAGGCTTCTTTGTTTGCTTGGAAAATTTCACATAAAGTTGCATGTGACTGTTTCTGGTGCCAGTTAAAGATTAGTTTCCAGGCTTACTGCATCTTTCCTTCATATAGAAAGACAATGAAGTTCAGCTATACCTCCGAGACCTAGAAAATGGAAACGGCACCAGCAACACAAAGACTAAACTGTTAGTGGATTACACACTGGAAGTGGCCCATTTGAGAAAGAAAAATAGTGTTCATTGAATGAATTTGAAACTGCTCTGGAATAAGGTAAATAGGCTGTTACAGCAGAAAGACACACCAGACAATAAAATATCATTCCAGTCCCCTTAGAAAATGTTTCACTGACACCTATAAAAAGGGAGGGGGAAAAAAGTAGTTTATCATTTTTAAGTACGTGCAGAAGAAATCCCCTTTCTAAGCCACAACACAAACCTTTTTTAGGAATCTTATTGGGGACATCCAAGCTTTGTAAATCCCTCATATCGCTGGACAGCTTTCTTTTTAAGCCAACCCCAGGTAAACTGGAGAGAATAGCTCCCAAAGACTTCTTGTTGTCTTCAAAATAGAGATCCAGAACATGATGGGAAACAGGAGAATCAGTACTTCTAAATACATCAGATTCTTGGGATGGGGTTTTTGTTAACCTGAACACAGTATCCTAAAAAAATTAAGAACAGTTATATACAGCATGAGACAATTTTGCTTTCTTTTTTTTTTGCTATTAGTTGTATACATCAGCAATAGATCAGTGTCCCTACAATAAGCTTAGCAAGGGAGAAAGGTTCATATCAAAAAAGACAGCCACTCTCCAGCTGCATGAAATAGGGACACTTCTCTCCCTACAGCTCCCGTCTCCAGAAATTATGTTCCTGAGCGCATAAAAAGCGGGGGGGGGGGAACGACCCACAAATACAACCAACCCCCACATGAAGGCACCACACTGCTTTCTGAAGAAAGAGTTTCATTCTTATTTTTCTGAGGAAGTACATCCCAACAAGAGATCCAACAGCAATGGAGGAAACAGGCTTACCATGAAAGTAAGTGCAGACAAAGACAAGGTCACACAGATGAGACAGATCCTTGTGTTACTTTTGGTATTTTTATGTTGAATGCTTTTTACTTTACCTTCGAGCACCCAGCAATAGAGCTATCTTCCGCAGCTGACTGTGTGTTTATGCTACTCAGAAATGCAGGTTTCAATCTTGTATGGGATGTTCGACTAGAGAAAGGTGCTGTTAGACTATCATGCACATTTTCAAAGGCTGGGAAAAACATCTCACACATTATCTAGTCAATTAGAGAGAAAAAAAAGAAAAAATAATAGTAATTATGACACAGATATTTATGTTTGTACAAACACAGATACACGAACTTCATAGCTTCTGGATGCCAAGAAGCTTGCAACAACCAGAAGATCCTGCATTCCCCAGTGCCCAGAGGAAACTTGAATGGCAGTCCCCACCACAACCACAGACACATCCCAAGGTGCTCTTCTGGCGTCCACCTCCCTCCCCGAAGGCCTCTGCTCCTCAGGAGCACCCGGGGCAGCAGTCAGCTGCATCCTTCTCCTGCCTCCACCCCTCTCCACTCTGACCCTCAGACCTCTGAAGTCTTCAGACCATGCTCTTCTGTCAGAACTGGTTAACAGAGATGTGGTTCAGTTCTCCTCATCATCTGCATCCATCTCCTCTATCCTCAAGAGATTCCACCTCTAGCTAAAAGCTGCATTGAGCTTGTTACCCCTCTCTCCAGTCCCCACCAAGCGCCTGCCGATTGCCCATTTTTTTTTTTAATAAAAAGCTGTCCGTATGGACGGTCACAGAGAACCTGAAAATGGCTGGTTAGCAGTAAGTGTCTCCCTTATGGGAAGTTATACAAACTGCTACGGAGACTGCAGGATTTTTCCAGGAAAGGGCAGCACACAGCTCCTCCTTCTCTCCCCCCTCTGCCACTTCCCACTTAAAAGTGGTTTTCTGATGGCCACTAAAATTAGCAGCCTCGAGCCTACAAAATCCAGGTGCACTCAAATCTGGACAACATACTGCAAGTGTAATCTACAAACGGCAGAGGCCAGACCTACGGAATTGCAGTGGAATCCACAAATATACAATCCCTCTGGTTTGGAGGGATTGTATACCCAATATATTTGTATAAACCAAACCCAAGAGGCACCTCGCACAGCATAACGCTAATAAGGTTTATTGGAGAACCTACTGAATCAAATTATCCTTTGGCTGTTTACTATCACCTGTAATAACAAGCATTTTACTTAGCTGCAAGAGTAAGAACAGCATGATGGCCAAGAAGGGGCCAGTAAACACATTTTATACCTTTTGGGCTTCTTTCTTCATTGAGCTCCATTCAGGATTTAAGGCGACACAATAGAGAAACTCCTTCAATGCTTCCTCAGTCCTTTCCAATCCAGAAAGAGCTTTTGCTTTCACATAATGGCCCTGTTCACACAAAGGAAACGTACAAATCTAGAGATCATTTCTGAAGTGGCAGCAAGAATCCAGCAAACAAACTTGGAAGTTCACGTCATTCTGCAAGTGAAGAATAAGATGCTTTTTGGGTAACAACCTCTTTGATCCACACAGCTGAAGGAAAGTCAGTCCCTTTTGCTGAAGGAAGATCCCCCAGGAACCCACTGCTGCACCACCCCCAGCCAAAGACACTGCTCCTTTCCTCAGGGGGGACCTGATGCAGAATGAGGAGAGGTATTTGTCTCCCCAGGGACCAAGGGCTACTACATATCCCACAGGGCTCGATACCCCAGAGAACAGTTTCGCATACCAGGGCAAACTTAACAGTAATGAAGCTGCATGGGAAAGGCAGTGACACAGGCAGGCTGGAGGTGGCAGCTGAGGGAGCAAAAGATTTTAGGTTCAGGACACCCTCACTTCTCCTGGGTGTCTTACCAGGACAGAGATGATTTTTCACCTACTTTATTTGCCTAGAGAAGGCCAACAACATTATGAATTAGGGCAACTTACCAATGCATAACCTGAACCCTTTTAGCCCATCCTAGCTCTCTCACGTCCTAGAGTAACACATCCATGGCCAACAGGTAGGGTAGTCAGCTTGGGGACAAGTCCTACTTTACTTGTTACTAGTAGCAAGAGAGGAATGTCTCACCTCTGAATTTCCCCGCGGATATCAATTTGCAGTTCAAATCTGACTATGGAAATTACTTCCTTAACGATGAAAAGAAACTAAGTGTGCATTTAAACATTTGCCTCTTGCTTATTAGACAGAAGTGTGCTCTGCAAGTCCACCTCTGATCCACATGAGTATCTCTAGGCTGTGCTGAAAGTACAATTTCACTACTCTAAGAGAGTGGTTCGATAAGCAGATGCAGTTTTCTATTCTTCATGCTGATGCCAAAAGATCCAGTATCACGTAATCTTTCTGAGCAGGTACCTCTCTGACTCTTTCAACGTAGCCCTTCAAGCTGAGGCCCATTAAGATCTTTACGTTTCTACTGTCGGAAAAAAGGGGGCTTGTACCAAAAGCAAGTAACGGGCACCGTGTAGGACAGGTTAATTAACATATGCCATTTGGTGAGCTGAACAAGAAGTCTCGGTACACACCGATCTCACAGGGCGAGATACATTTTTCTTTTCCTGAATGCAGTAAGAAGAGAGGCACTGTGAGGCCTGACCCTGACCTTCTTATCTTGATGCCTGCACAGCCTCTGTAAAACCTTTTTAGAGAGGTCCTAACATGCCTGACATCGCTGCCAAGATTACTCCACTGCACTGGGAAGGCTACAAGGTTGTTCAACCTTGTCTTTTGGGGCCACAAGAGCAACTTCCTTATCCAAGCTGCAAGGGAGGACAGAGCTGGGCTGTCTACAGACAAAATACCTAAAGATCCAACACCAGAAGTTAGACCCAGGAACTTACGAGGCCCCTACACTTCAGAGACTACCACTGCCACCTTCCCTTTCCTATTTTCACACAGCCCTGACAAGCATCGGATTGAAGGGTAAAGTCCAGGCAGGACTTTGTGCAGCAGGCAGGATGACATCTGTTTCTATCCACCACGTAAAAGTACAGCTGGAAACTTCTCCCTGCCCCAGAGAGTCCAAGGACCTGGTTTTCATAGCAACTGAAAAGCAACCAATTTGTCTGTTGCTCTAATGACTACAGTGGACCCAAGAGCTCCACCAGTAACTCAGTGAGCCATTACATTTCAGTTATCAATAAGCCAAAAGGTACTGGTAGGTGAACCCTTGCCTCCCAGGAGCCACTCCCACAATGAGCTTAGTTTTATGGTCCTTTTTTTTTTTTTTTTTAACCACACAGCACATGTTTGAGCTAATCTCTGCCACTGGATGAAATGCCGCAAGATACAAAACAAAGCAGATGCCCAGAATTCCTGGAGAACATGGATTCTGGATCAGCACAGCTTACATGGAAGTTCTCACACACACACGCGCAAGCACAAATGAAATGCATCTGTGACACTGCTGGTTATGCCACGATGACAAATTTGATTTTCAATTAGCATTCTTCAGAGATGTGATTAACAAAATCTTTATCCGCCTACAGCTGACACGCATCACATTTCCATGGATTCAAGGCAAACAGAGAAGACACTTCAAGAAAACATCTGAAAGCGTGTAATTCATCTTTCTCCCTCTGCACAGAAACCCAGCCAACGCCACCTGAGATGGATTCCTGACTTGATGAGAAATGATCCTAGACAGAAAGGCAAACTGGAGGCAGGGGAAAGATTATGAACTGCCTTCAAATAAGAAAGGTTCTAATGGCTGACAAGACAGATAGCCTTCATGGACAAGTATCTCACTTGTCAGAAACTAGATGCTTCAGACAGCACCTCGCTGCTCACCCCACGTCCTCCCCAGCAGGAAACAGAGAGCTAGCTGCAGCCCCTCGTGCTGAGGCAGGCGGCCGAGGGGTTCATGCAACACCTCCTTAGTCTTCGCAGGGAAGCCAAGGTCTGCCTAAAATCCTTCCCCAATTCCCCGTGCTACCCGCTCTCCAGGTAGCACCCAGGGGCTTTATCTGGTCAAACCTGTGCTGCAGTTTTGCTACCGAGGGGTGAGGGACTGATGGGAGGTGTAACCCTAGGTGGGGCGAGCTGTTGGACACCCAGCCTAGCCTCAGGCAACCGGTGGTAACAACGGGCACCATGTGCTGCTTCCATTTCTCTCTCATAACATCATTTCTGATGCTTGCTTCAGACTGCCCACGAACCAGTGCTCCATGTAGCATCTCCTCGTTATGAAAAAAAATCCCAACCCCCTCTATGAATCACCATGACGCGGATAGGAACCACAGATACGAACTCTTTAGTATTAAGGGGCAAGGGGGGAGCAGAAATAATCCTGAAATACAGTCTGGGGTGCTACTCAGAAAGACACATTGGCCAGCAGGCCGTCAAAACCACCCCCTGCCTGGGACACACCATCCCAGAAGGAATTGTAGGGTGATCCCAGGCTGCCGAAGCCTTATGGACCCAATTCTGCTGCCAAGCTGCAGCACTAACCCCAACAGATTGACGGGCACCAGCACAAACAAAATCACATCACCGGCTGCCCACCACTGAAATCCCACTGGCTGAGGACACACTAAGGACTTTCCAATACTTGTCCTATGAAGACCTTAGCTTTTGGTAGACATTACCAGCTCTGATAATGCCATGATATTCTTCCAACAATACCCTCAGCAGTGTGGTCCCCACCACAGAGAGAAGCCCCGAGAACAAGCAATCTTCATTTTGGTCTTTATGACATGCAAGCACCATACCGCAGGCCAGTGGGGTTTGTTTCGGCAGAGGACGTCCGCGTCATGAAGAGCTTGCTGGTAGTTTTTCATTGACGTACAGAGTTCTGCTCGCTGTGCTATTAGTGAACACTTGCAAGGAGCTGGAAAACAAAAAAGGTTACAAGGAACTCCATGAAAAGAAGCACTAGTATGTGTTAAATATGGTAATGTAATTTCTAGCCAGAGTAACCTAAAAAGCACTACTACACAACAGTTACATTTATACTCCCCTGTAATGGAAAAAAGGCAATTCCTTCCTTCTTTCCTTCCCGAAATATATTCCTCTCGGCCTGGAAGCAACCTCTGTGTTTTATCTAGCAGGACAGATTTAATATTCACATACAGGATGCCATCTGCTCTTAAGAAAGCAAAAAGAAAGAAAGCCCCAAGTGTTTCTCTCCCCAGTGTGGCTTTGCTTGAAAGAAATCACCAACGCAGGACTTCAGCTAAAACGTTCCTGTAAGCTACTCATTAAGAAAAATGCATGCAACCTTCACATTTCATATCCACTTGCCATCCATGTACCTTGCCCTCCTCAGGACAGGCAAGCCTCTCACAATCACACACATTCCTGCAGTACCCACACATTCATGAACCGTTCAGTTTGTGTGGATTCGGAACATCTCAAGCATTATTATTCTGTCCTCTCCTAAGGTCTCTATAACACATTTTAAGATGGAAATCTAGCTCCAACGTAACATTTCATGCAACCACAGAAAAACTTTGGCTGGTCCACATTCAGCTTGTCCACCAGGACCTCCAGGTCTTTTCTGCAGTGCTGCTGTCTAGCCCAGCCTGTCCGGTTGCATGGGGCCATTCTGTCCCAGGCGCACTTGCCTTTGCTGAAGTAGGCAAGGCTGGTCAGCCCATGCCCCGTGTTGTTGGTCTGAATGGCAGCCCTGCCCTCCAGCACATCAACCGCTTCTTCCTCCCCCAGTTTAGTGTCATGGACGAACTTGCTGACAGCGCGCTCTGCCCGCTCATGGGGGTTGTTAACAAGGTGTTGAACTGCATCAGCCCCATTACCAACACCTGAGCAACGCCACTGGCAGCCATCCGCCCAGCAGCCCTCAAGCCATTAACCACCACCCTGTGTCCCTGAAGATCCAGCCAGTTCTCCACCCATCCCACCTCTACCTCCCCAGCTTGGCCAGGAGGATGCTGTTGTCAGGCTGCGTCAGCAGCCTTGCAAAAAAACACCAAGCCCCAAACAACGCTCTTCCCTTTGTCCACCAAAGCAGTTATCGCATCTTAGGAGATAACATTTAGGTGCAATTTGCTCCTGGTCACTCTTGTCCTTTGCGTGCCAGGAAAGGCCTCCAGAGGGCTGGAAGCTGGCTGCTGGATGGCAGCAGCTAAGTGCAATAACCCTTACCCAAACGTGAGCTCGTTAAAACTATCATAACTGGCATTAAACTTCAAAAAAAGGTTCCAAAGTGTGCCGAGAGACAGTACTGCCTCATTTCTATAAGTTTTAAACTTTACCTCCAAGCTAGTTCTCTCAAGACTTCTCCTGCAAGTGTCACCTCCTGTACATCCCTACGCAGGGCTCTTGTCTCTGTACCTCTCCTGCTCTCTCCAGCCTGCTTTGGCTTCACTGTTTGCGTCTCACTTCGGCACGAGCATCCTAAACACATCCTCAGTAAGAGCACATTGCCCATACAAAGCCTGGGCACACACCCAAGTGTGCATGGACACACAGAATAAGCTCATAACTACTGCAGGTACCACTGCTCATTAAGTTCAAGCACCTACCATGAGGGATGGCCCAAGACTACCTCCCCCTTCCACCTCCTCCCCTCCCTCGAGCCGACGTTAGCGCTCGTGCAGCAAACCAGGTTTGTGTGGTTGCACAGAGAACCAGAGCAAGGCATCAGTTGACCGCAAGCTAATCCAATAAAAACAAATAAATAAAAAGGTTTAAGAGGATCAGTTTCCCCTCAACTGGTTCACTGTACACAACTGGTTCACTGTACAGCCATGCAAACATGAGTGACAGGACAAGGGATGGGAAAGAAAGTAGCAGCAAGGACTACTGCCTTTTTTGGCTGTAGTGTGGACTGACGCCTGATATACTAATTGCAGAATGACATACCAGGGCTGGATGCCGCCCCAACGGTCCCAGACACTGACAGCAAGAGACTGCACCTAAAATGAGGAGCTCTGTAGAAGCTAGTTCACACTGTGGGGCTTTTTTGTTTGGTTTTGGTGTTTTGTTTGTTAGTAGGTTTGGTGTTTGGTTTTTTTGGTTGTGGTTTGTTTTTTTGTTTTTTTTTTGTTGTTTGTTTGTTTGTTTTTTTTAAGTATTACACATGCAGCCTGCTGCAGGGATCCGCAGTTGTAGCTGATAATTCTCAAAAAGACTGCAAGTTAAATGAAACTGAAGACAATCAGCCTAAGATCTTCAGAAGCAAGCTTTTTTTTCTCTTTTAGTAGATGCTCCAGTATAAAATTATTTAATTTAGCTACCATTTAAACAGTCTGCGTCTTCTGTTTGTATTGAATACGAAAGCATACTCCATATTTCCATCATCGTATCTGCTGCAGGGTACTTGTGCACGTATGCAAGTATGCTGAGGGGGGTAGGTGCAGCAAGCAGAGGTAGGTGCCTCAGCAGCCAGGCAGAGCGCCGAGTGGGGTATTTTTTGGCACCATGGGGGAAAAGAGGCAGTATGAGATTAGGGGGCAGGCAAGCCAGCTTCCCGCTCCTGTTCACTACTGCACACTTCAGCCACGCTGACGCTTCCCAGCGCTCTTCAGCACACCATTCACACACAGTTCATACATTCAGACTCAGAGGGAGAACAGCTTCACCGGCTCTTTTTTGGGATCTTGTCTCCACTGCGAAAGTTTTCAGTGAAAATTTTCAGTGAAAAAAGCCACAATGGTGTGGCAAAGGCTGCAAGTCCTCCCAAAGCAGAGTCCAAAGGCTCTCACAACATGAAGGGAAAATAACAAGCTACTAAAAAAAAAAAGCCAACCTCAAGGCAAACCAGAAAAAGCTACATGTATTCAGGGCTTGTACCTCTCCTTCACCCAGCCTCAATCAGAAAGCGTGAGGCATGGCCCATCTTAATGAGTAACTGGCAAGGAATGTTTAGTTAACTGGGAGAGAGAAAACCCCAGCTTTGCTAAAGAGAGCCGTGTTTAAGAGACTACAGCATGACAGGTTTTCTACAGGGAGATGAGGCAGCTCGACAAGATGCAGTAGCTGGAGCGGTGCCCAGCCTCCTTCATTCAAGCTCACCCCACTCAGAGGCATAGCGATAGCAGCCCGAAAGCTTGCCGACTCCGCACCCAACCCGCACGTCCCCTCGTCCCCAGCCTCCTGCTGCCAGTGGGACCATCCCAGGAGGGTCCACAGCTGGTCCAAGGGCAAGGCTAGATGGACTGTGCGCTTGCAGCCCAGAAGGCCAACCATATCCTGGGCTGCATCAAAAGAAGCGTGGCCAGCAGGTTGAGGGAGGTGATTCTGCCCCTCTGCTCTGCTCTGGTGAGACCCCACCTGGAGTACTGCGTCCAGCTCTGGAGCCCTCAGCACAAGAAGGACATGGAGCTGTTGGAGCGAGTCCAGAAGAGGGCCACAAAAATGATCCGAGGGCTGGAGCACCTCTCCTACGAGGACAGGCTGAGAGAGTTGGGGCTGTTCAGCCTGGAGAAGAGAAGGCTGTGGGGAGACCTTATTGGGGCCTTTCAGTACTTAAAGGGGGCCTATAGGAAAGATGGTAGCAATCTTTTTAGCAAGGCCTGTGGTGACAGGACAAGGGGTAATGGTTTTAAACTAAAGGAGGGGAAATTTAGGCTAGATATAAGGAAGAAATTTTTTACAATGAGGGTGGTGAAGCACTGGAACAGGTTGCCCAGAGAGGCAGTGGAGGCCCCATCCCTGGAAACATTCAAGGTCAGGTTGGACGGGGCTCTGAGCAACCTGATCTAGTTGAAGATGTCCCTGCTCACTGCAGGGGGGTTGGACTAGATGACCTCTAAAGGTCCCTTCCAACACAAAGCATTCTACGATTCTATGACTGAAACATCATATTCTCTGTCAGTGAACTGTGGCATCAGCTGGCTGACTCCAACTTACAGTATGTGTAGAAGTGGGAAGAAAAAGTGAATACCTAGCTACAGCCTGAATAACTACAGGGTTTCTATAAGAACCGCGGTATTGAGTTGTTCCATGCCACCACACGTACTACTATGAAAAAAATTAGTCACAGAAGGTGGATGGAGAGGGCTTGAGGACATACAGAGTTTGTGAATGCTGCTAGATACCGGTATACTATAATAAGTGTCAAGTTTATTGGGGGGGAAGTCACACAATAGCCAATAGTTTGTTTTAAAATAATGCACCCATTCTTTCTTCTGGAGGTTAAAGAATGAAAGATTTCTTTTATGAAATGACTTATTATTTCAGGCCAAATTAAAAAAGAAAAGCGTAGAAAATTTTGCTGTTTCCACAATACCAGCAGATGGCATTTCCTGAAGCAAACTCTTCTGGGAGCCTGCAGCTGCACAGCAAAATTTATGTCCTTGTCAGCATCACGGATCCACCGCTGAGGCTCCCAGGATCTGCGGCTCCGGGCAGCTGGGACACAGAGACTTCCTCGGAGCCACAGGTCCTGGGAGCTTTCCCACATGGCTCCCTTCCTCCTTCCCAGCCATAATCCTGTGGCACCAGACAAACCCCGGTCTGAGCAGCACCCAGAGCCGAGGGGCTTGGTGGCTCTTCTGCATCTTGGACCCTCCTTGCGACCGCCAAGTACTGCCTACCCTGAGTGTGGTTGCCAGCTTGGATTTTCCAAAATCATTAACTTTCTGCTCACACCACCTTTGCACTCATTTGCAGATGTTTGTTAGATTGTGCTTTTACTTATGCAGAAGCTAACACCCAAAATTACTTTTCCAGATATGCCCAAGCATTCAAGTATTTAAAACAAACCCAATCTATGCTGCTTGAGTTCGGGAGGCTGACAGGAGAACAGGACTCCCCCAAGTCTCTTTGTGCCAGGAAGGCAATTAGAGAATTTGCCAAAACTGACCATAGATGACGATAAAAGTTTTACTGTAATAAACTACTGCTGAGATTTCTTCCAGGAACTCAGCACGGAAAGAACAAGTTTAAAGTTGCTAGAACTCCCTAATCCTCCTTATCTGACATTTCTTCCTAGAAAAGCGCTTTTTATTCAACATATTTCCTAAATGCATGAGCAGTAATAAGTGTCATTATAAAAACACCTTTCCATCTTGCTACCAAGAGTCAGCCTGTGCAGAACTTCAGGGGAAATTTTTCCCACATTTTAAAGACACTTCTACCCCTGGAGAGAGGAAGAAATCTGGCTTGCTTTGTTATGTTATGCATTCAATTCTGAACAATTCAATACCGAAAGCCTTTTTGTAAGCTTGAGAAATAACATGAAACATTTCTTTTCATTTCAGTGAGAAATTAGCAAGATTTAGTAATTAACTGAATAGCAAACTAGTTTTTCTCCTCCAGACTTCATGCAAGCACGAGAAGTCCGCACACAAAAAACGGGCGCACAGGGGTCATTTGGTTGAGGAGCAGGGGAAGGAGCACGCTTGATAAAGTACTTAACAGAAGCAGTAAAGACATTCAGGACATTCAAGTAAAACTTCATTCTACAGCAAAGATGAAAAACAAGGTCAGTTTCCCAAAACTGATTAAGAGGGACAACGAACATGATACATACTTGCAATCAGCAAGCCCACATTTCTCACTTATCAGTCCACCTTAATTGGATTAACAACTGGATTGTTTTGGTTTTTTTTAAATTGTGTTTTCTGAATGTGGTGGCTTTTCCTCCCTGCATTTACATCACTGGCAGTCTTCATGAGGTGAAGTAACCGAAGACACCAGAGGAAACGTGCAAGAAGTTTTAGCGCACAGAGGATGCAAAGAAGGAAGCCTCTTCCTCCATAAGCCCGCTCTCGCAACCGAGCGCGTCAACTGCGATGAGGAAGCGGATGCTTGCGAACAGTACTCCACAGGCAAACTTAGCACCTATTTCCACCAGGTGACCAACACCGGCAGACATAGCAGAGTAG
Organism: Balaeniceps rex; assembly: GCA_013401315.1. Lineage (NCBI taxonomy): Eukaryota > Metazoa > Chordata > Aves > Pelecaniformes > Balaenicipitidae > Balaeniceps > Balaeniceps rex. The sequence continues at coordinate 259,139 of VYZW01042759.1, read as the reverse complement.
GAATTTAGGAGCTCTTGAAATAGGCTACGGTGAGGAGGCGGAGAAGCAGTGCAGGGCACTCCGCTCTGAGCCTGCACCACCAGGCAGCAGCTGGTTTGTGCATGCAAAGGCCTCGTTCCTCATCCACACTCACACTGCCCACAGCCAGCCTTTACACTTTCTCTTCCTCCGATGGGGTCTGTCTCCTATCAAGCTCTATTTATTTTATCTTATCTTCATGCAGATATGAGGTTATTTTTCTTTATACTTTTCTTCCTCCAGAAGCGCCCATTACAAATTTCAAAAAGCCACCCCAAGCCAAAGTTTTCCCTCCCCTCACCTCCACAGGGAAGCAGATTCAGATGCCACCAAAGAGCTCTAGTATGGCTCGTTGGCACTACACAGCTGGTCCACACCTGACTGGGATTTCGTCTCTGCACACAACCTAAGCGCACCGAGATGAAAAAGCAGAGGAGACCCATTTAAACCAGGGTGGACAACTTACAGCCACCACTTCACTGGCAAAATTGAAGCCACAACCCTCTCCCCTTGCTGTCCCACCCAAAAATACAGGACATCCACCCACTCAATTCTTTGCCCTGCAGCAAGCTTACCTAGGTGCTCTCCAGTCTGGGGGACAGGGAGACATCAAGAACTCCCCCGTGTTATCACTTCGACTGAAGGAAAGGACACTGGCGACAGATGAGCTGGATTAGTCCTAAGACCATACAATTTAAGACTGAATTAACTTCTTTCCAGGCCTCTGCATTTCACTGTTCATAAGTCCAGACTTAAGAACACATTTTTCTGTGTGCTGGACAAAATGCTTTGGATTCCCAATGGTTTTATTTCAGGCTCAGTAAGCCCTCAGCTAGGAAGCTCCATACGTTATTTAAAGCTGGACTGTCACCACTGCTAAGCACAGCTAATCACTCCTCCCATCATTACTCAGGAGAAACACCGTAAGGAAAGTTATATGCTACCTGGAAGAAGAGCTGCTACAAAGAAGGCGTAGCTAACTTTGCGCCCTTGCTTTCATGTTGTACCTGTAGCCTCATGAGGCAGAAGCGTGCCAGATCAATTACATTAACCTACAGTTTAGTTTGCATTTCCACAACTGCAAAGCCAGTGATAACCTTCCTTACACGCCCATTAATTGATAAACTGCATGGTATGGCAAAAGTCCTCAATTCAGGAATGTCCCAGCATAGAGCTAGGTGTAATATATTAGATTATTGCTCCCTCCTACCCAAATCCTGATCTTTCAACACTTTGCCAGATGCATGCTACTCTTTCCAGATAAAATAGCATGAATCAACACCTCCTCCCTATATTTTCAGTTCCCACTCTACCCTTCGGACATTTGGGCACTGCTTCAGGTGACATACCCCAAGTCCATCTATGGCTGGTTGGCACTAGTATAATAAAACCATTAAGTACACAAATGTGACTCATTTTCAATGCTTACTAGTTCTCCCAGCATTTAGTTCAGGGTTCAGGTAAGTTTTCCTACCAAAGCCTCAGTCAGAACTGAAGTATCCTCTCAAACAGCAGGTATAGAGACTGTCCCAAAGCAAGATGCCTACAGATTGAAATATGAAGACATAACAAGTAACCTTCAAAACAAAAACGAAACACCCCAAGACATCTCCAAAGCACCCAAGGAAAAGTCCTGACCCCCCACAGAAACGTGGAGCTGTGCTAGGTGCACACGAACCTGTGATTGCAAGAAGACTCCAAAGACATGTGCTTCACAGCCAGGTGCAACGAGCCAAGTAGGTCTGCCATGACCATAGTTAACAAGATCAATTTACAGCCAGATATTCTGCCATAATGTGACTTCACCAGTGATAACCTAGTTGTCCTCTTTGCCACAATCAGTACATAAGCTACATTTCTACCAGTTACTCTTCAGGTCTCTATAACCTTCTTTTTCCAGTTAAAGCTTGTTTCAGCCCAGAATTTCTGACTCTCCGCAAGTTGCAAAAAGGACCTTCTTGTTTCTCAGTTATTGCCTCACTGCTTCTGTCCTGAAATAGGGCCAATCACTTAATACATTTGTAAAAGAGAAAAGGAGTCGTGCAGTATCCTGCTAATTTTAAGATTAAGAAGCACAAGTCAGTTCTAGAAAAGTCTTCTTCCAAAAGCAAAAGACATCCTGTTATACTTCAGCACAGCAAGCAAAAAAGAGAATATGCCATTTGAAGATACTTCAAAAATTCTTCAGACTTTCTGATACGCAGGTATAGTTCACTCTCTAGGATTGCTGAAGTAGTTCAACTATTTATGGGAAATTACATCTGGGTTATGTACATGGGGGGGAATACTCACCCTATCTTAAGCGGTACATAACTGTAAGTTACATGAGCAAGGTTAACTCCCTAAAAACAACAACCTACACCCAAAGACTGTCTACTGTTCAGCATGATGCCTCCTCCCTTTGATGGATAAGCCTCCTCTCCACCATGGCCCTAGTCTTGCAGCCCTGCAAAGCCTCTGCCTTCAGCAGACCCTCTGCAAGCAGGCAAAACTTCCAGAGATCCAACTACAGGACCTGAGCTTTCAACCGCAAGCTCTTTACAAATCAGCAGTAATACGAGCTCCTGCTCCGAAGTACTTGATACATTGCCAGTGGTGTCATATATGAAATATTTACTACTATTTTTCAAGCACTACCTCAGTAAAAAAAAGGCGGGGGGGGGAGGCGCTGAGGGACAGAAGTCTGCAAAATATTTTAAGTTTAAAAAAGCATCAAGGTAACCTTGACTCCTACTTTTACACATTTTTCTGCCCCTGTAAAACAGAACAAACAGGTTTTGGAGACACCCTTTAAGCAGATTCCAAGAGGCGCTTTTACAGAAGGATGGGAAAGTTCCTTTTTTAGCACAAATCCTCTAAGCAGCAAGCATCTACTATTTTTTGTAGCATATAATTTCAGAAAGACTGCCTCTCATTCTTCACTTAGAAGTCACGCTTTCCTTTAGGAGCTACAAAATTAAATATTCTTCTGATAAATTATTAAAATGACTGAACCATTTAGTGTTCCCGGAGTCATGACAGCTGTCTACCATGGCTTTTTTTTTTTTTTTTTTTTTAAATTTTAAATGGCTGGTACAACAAAGACTTACTTCTTTGCTACTGGAAACTGGAAAGTGTTCCCATCAAGACCCTGTGAGGAAGGAAGATTTGGTCAACCTCTTTTTTACCACATCAGAAAAAGACAACCAACCTTATTTTCTCATAGAAGTCTTCCAGAAATAGCATACAAAGGAAGAGACCATTGAAGTGTACTTAATACACACAATTCACATATAGGTGCATGTGGATGCTCTCTAGCAGTTTTCTTAACAACACTACTTCAGTGCAAGTGCGTCACTAAGGAGCGCAAGTCCTTAGAAAACAGCAGCAGAATTAATAAAACGCATACTATGGCATCTGTCACCTTTACAAAAATTTAAGCACAGCTTTCTAAAGAGAGTTCAGCAGTTTCCCTTTGCAGAAAGGGACTTTTTGCTTCTTCTGACCTTGACCTATGACTAACACAGAAACCCTTCAGCCATCAGGTCTGCAGTAGGATAGCACCAAAAGGATGTCCCACCACCCCACCAAGAAATTCTGATCATCTTTTTCCCCCCTTATCTGAAACAACTCAAAAGCAGGCTTGGAAAAAAACGCCCCAGCAAATAATTTTTGACGCATGGCAAAACGCTTGCCCATAGCTATCTTACTCATGGCTGTAAGCACTCAGCTCAACTCCAGGAATGCTTGGCTGGATGTTTACCTATGCCATGCTCTCCGGGAAGCAGCGCAACCCCACAACCCGGCATTTAGCTAGCAGGAAAATCTACGATGGTTGCTCTTGAATCAACTTCCACTGAAACATCACTTAAAATAAGAAAGTCTGTAGCTTTAACAGCTTGAGAGCCTGTATGGAAGGTCAAGAGATGCAGCAAGACACGCTTATTTTCTATGTGCAACACTGCTAGGTTTTTTTGGGTTTTTTGTTTGGGTTTTTTTGTGTGGGTTTTTTTTTTTACATATTTAAGACTTACCAATGTAAAGGGGAGACAGAAGGGAAGGAAAAGCCAAAGATACACATCAACTACCCACCCACCTAGCCAGTACACCAAGGGTAGCGTAACTGAATTTGTTTGCAAAGACACCAACATGAACAACTGTCTATATAGACCAGAGGAGATAAGATAGGACAAGAAGTCCACAACAGTTTGCAGATACTCTATACTGAGGTGAAACCATCCCACTTGCTACCTGAGCAAGCCAGCGGCCATGAGCTCAGGAGCATGGAGGCAGCACCAAGCCCCTCAACAGGCAAACTCAATGCTTGGCACTGGAGGGCAATGGGGGTACAGTGACCCCAAGGAGGTGAACCCTCAGCACGCTACCTAAAACAGCCCAGTGAGCAAGGCTGGGTGGGGAGCAGGAACCAGTACTGAACTACCATCCCAAAAGGCTCCAACTGCTTGAGAATAGGTGTAGTTTGGCCCGAGACCTCATCCTTGCATGCCTGATGCTCCCTTTACAGCTCTTTTCTCCTACCTCCTGGCCTGCCCTGCCCCCTTAATTCAATTTTACGAAGAGACAATTTGGAAGGTGCCAGGTAAATTTCCATGAATTGCCTAACCACAAAATAAATTAATGCTGACTGACCACATTAAACTTTCTTTTGGATCAGGTCAATTTATGGTGAACCTCCGCTGGAATGACAGGGGAGAAACCTCTCTCCCACAAGCTCTGGCCAAGAGAGGCAGATCCTCTTCTTTCCACCAAAGCTCAAGAAAGCTCCTACATTTTGTTTCTAGCAATGCCCCAAACACCCTCCCTGTGGGCTGGGGGTCAGTGTGCGGCTCTCCACCCCAGGAGATGAGAGATGGAGCATCTCCAGCACCCAGCAGCATCTCCCTCACTTGCTCTGCGGCACGCTACCTCTGACACGACATCAGGCTTGATACAAACTCACCTCCTCTCCTTGGCCTTTCCCACACCATTCTTTACCCACTGGAAACGGAGATGCACGCAGAGGGCTTGGGAAGAAAAGACCCCCTTTGCACACATATCCATCATTAACCCCACTGTGTTTTAGAACTCCGATACAGCTGAGCTTTATTTCCTACAAACTTCTTCTGAACCCCTTGAGAGGAAAAAAAATTAAAACACTGGGCAATTTCAGCAGCTACATGAAACCTATTTCTGCTCAAAAAGAGCCCATCACACCAGAAGTAAACACAACCACTCCAAGGGATTGCTGCAGCTTTTACTGCTCTCCGGAGACAGCGATGCTTCTCAGGCTTGGCAGACTCCAAAGGGACACTTTGGAGCAGTGGGTACTTACAGGCTGGAGCCAACATGCCTCACGCAGAAACGAGGTGTCCTGGCACGCCGGTGTCCAGATACGAAGTGTGCCACTGCACTGGAAGCCACACATGATTGCACAGCACGCAGCAGGCAAGCAAGCACCTGCTTCCTCACACCGCAGGAGCCAGGGTATGGCCATCCCTCCCCACCCAAAGAAGCCGGTTTGGGATTCAGGTCAGGTGGGTACAGCGGGGGGACAGCCCTTCCCAGCAGAGCCACAGCTCTGCACGCTGGCTTGAGATCCCAGCGGAGACCTGCAACTGGGACACAGCTCAGGAACCGGCGTCGTTACAAAAACAACGGCAGCAGCAAGCGTCAGAGGACTGCACCGCTGGGCTTTTTATCTCCAAGCAGGCGTCTTCAGGCTTATTTACAGGAAAGGCGCAGGACACTAACAGGCTGTCTCAGTACAAAGAAGGGCACAGAGAAATGCTGGCTGAAGGCACAAGCCACTGCCACCCAAACCCCCTTACACTCTGCGTCTGTGTCTGCTTACGAGCACACCCTCACCCCAAGGAGAGCTTGGTCTCCTTCAGAGCCGTATAGCATCTAATTTTAAAACCAGCAGACTAGCACAAAGTGTACAATACGCTCCTATTTGGTCTGCACAAGACAGAGTATTTTTTGATAAATACTGTTCCCTAAGAGTGAACTTTGTTGCCGTGCTCCCACCCCCACCATGATACAGTCTTTGGCCATATAAAGTTACGCATGGTACTTGGGAAAAGCCCTATTCATGATCTTCCCTAAGAAGCAACAGCCACCTGCTACCTCTGTAATTGGGAATCGCTTTCTAGAACCAAAACACACTCCCAAAAGCACATCCTCAAAATACCGACCTTAATTTGTCATCGAAATCTAGCTTCCCATACTTTCAGGCATACAGCTTAAAGGGCCTGTAAACCTGGATACACAGAAACAACTGTACTCCCCCCAGGCACAGTCCCTCCAGAGAGCATCTCCATCAGAGAGCAGCACGTGAGAGGAAAAAGGGTACAGAAAGCACCTACTGCACAAAGAAAAAACCCCAAACCAACACTGCACGCATGTACGATAATGTATTTCAGTTTAATTGACCTAAGAGTTCATATAATCAGAAGACCAGTTAGAAGAGAAGGGATGGCAGAGAGGAAGCCCACCGCTGATACTCCCATCTCTCTGAATTTTATCTGTGTGGGGAACAGCCCCAAGAGAGAGATTTGGGCAGTACCTGATACTACGACGGCTGAACAGCATAAAGCTTGGCACAAAGAGCAATCCAGCTGGAAACAAATGCTTCCTTTCAAGCAGCCTGACATGTGCTTGCTTTGAAGCTGTGGTAATTAGATACCTTGCAATAATGAGGGATCTATTCCAATGTCTACAGCAGAAAAAAAGCCAGCGACTTTGTTTAAAACAGCAGAGATCACCAAGATGTGGGCATCTCAAGAGGACCAGAAGAATCAAATACTGATTTTCTTAAAAACAACAGCAAAAACCCCCATACGACCACACTTGAATCCATAGCAGACTCTATCAGAGCAAACAAGGGCATTGTAGATCCAATACTTACGGACAAAAGATGAACATACTTGCTAAGAGTAAGCTTTTGCAAGACTAACTAGTTCAACTGGAAGAAGTTGACAACTTGAAGGCACGCAGACCTCTTCTGAGACCTGAAATTAGGAGCAGATATTCCAGATTGCACTGGAAGTAAGTGTACTGGCTACATGACAGGAGCCTTTCATAGTTTAGATTTGAAGAGCCTCGAGAACTAAAACGCAAATCAGAAGACAGAAGGTCGCAACCAGAATGAGAGAAGTGATTGGTAACTGGAAAACTTGCTTTAAGATTACATCACACGAAGCCAGTTGTTGCAGATGGAGCAGGAAAGTACTCCACAAGAAACACCAATAAAAAAAACCCTGCTGAACCACGCATCTGCCAAGAAGCTTGGAGTTTTACCTAACTTTATACAGCAACTGTATAATCAATGTGTTCATGCGCCTTCAGTCTCTAAAAAGAAATCAAAAGGATACCCACACCCTTGACTCTCAATACTAATACATAAGCATTTGGAGGTTAAAAAAAAGCAGTTATTTTCTCACACTTTAAAAGTCTCAAATACCTGAGATTGGCTCATAAGCATTTCAAGTTGCCCATATGCTAACACTTAAGAGGTCCTGAACAGTTACAAAACAGCCATGTTTTTCTTTTTTTTCCCCCCCTTCCTATTTACTGCAATACTTGGCTGGAAAGCAAGAAGGCAACTCCAGCAAGCCAAAAGGCAGTACCTGATGAGCATGTGGTAAGAATTTCAGAACATGAGGCTCAGAGAGCAGGTCGACCTGTGAGAAATGGCATTGGCACACATGAAACAGGAAAAAAGGTGAAGGGCTGGGGGCGTGTGGGCTGCCTTTCAGCAACAGGAATTTAGATCCGCTACTGGGATGTTACAACATGCCAGCCTATGGTTTTAGGATTTCAAAATCCAGCAAGATATCTGCTATTATTTTTAATTAGAATTTAAAAAAGTCTTATTAAGCATTTTTAGCATCACTGACAGAGCAAGGAGTTTCTGAACAGATCCACAGCATGCTTGGGAAGTCACAGAAGACAGAAATAAGGACACAGCAGGGGAGTTATCTCAAGACCCTGACACGCAGCAGCCACGGCTAGAGATGCAACGTGCTCCAGGGACAGGAGGGGGAAGGACAGGCTGTGCGAGAGCCCTAGCAGCGCCCTACGGTCTCCCCTCTCCTTTCACCCCCATGCACACACAGCAAGAAGCACATGCAACAGCGAGAAAAATTTCTCTAAAAATCACTCTGAGTGCTTATTTCATTGACGAGATGCTGTTTTCCTCCGCAGTGGGACCCTGAACCCAAAACTTTTAAGAGGCTGCAATACTGAAAACTCACTGTATCCACCAGTGACCTACATCAAGCCTCTCCCCTCCTTCTGCTTCACCTTCCTTCCTGAGCTCTCCGTCCTGCCCTACTTTAACAGAGATTACTTCAGCTAAACCGCATAATAGTTTTACAGAGAGGACTCAGCTAGGACTGAAAACTTGTCACATCTAGCTGGAAAACCGGAATAAATAGCCGAACTAACAGTTCCCACAGCCAGCATCAGCTGTGAGGCAACAGTATGCCAGGCTACCCCAAACTCTTGTATCTCGGATGCCTATCACGCAACCACAGTAAAAAATTAAAGCGAGTCAGGGACTAGCATGATGATGTGTTTCTCTCCACAGCAGCCAGCAAAATAGTAAGGGGGGGCGGGGGGGAAGCCACAGCCATTTATCCCTAGATGTGAAAACTAGGAACAATGAAGGCAATTTTACTCAGAGTAGGGAAGGAGCTCTTCAAGGAGAGGCACGGTTTTCTCTACATTTCTCTTCCCAAGAGATTTACCCGCAGGATTTCGTCTCTGTTACCACGACCGAGACTTCCCCCACCACCACCAATTAAATCGGACATCTATCACGCTCAGACTGGAGGAGAGGCAGATCCCGGGGGATTTGCCGAGATCCCCACTCTTCCCAGCTCCATGACTCTCTCCAGGCGTTTTATATACTCACGGTGCGGTACCACCCCCACCGCTTGCAGAGCAAACAAGCCGGGAGCACGCACGCACACAAGCATTACTATGAGGCTACAACCGAGCGAGCAGGATCCACCTACTACTCGGCGCAGAGACTGAAAACAACCCAGTTTTGATAAACAAAGGCTGCCATCGGTTTGGCAGAGGAGGAAGGCAGCCCGTGCCGTTTTTATTTAAAACTCAGGCTCTTCAGAGAATACTTTGCACATAGAAATAACTGCATGCCTATAAAGAGGTTACACTCAGAACACGGGCGGGCGATCTCCGCAAGTCAAAGCGCAGATTTATCTTGAGTATTTTGCACAGCGTAAGATAAAGGGAATTCTCTGAGCCTTTATTGCCTATTGATATTTCATTAAGCGTTTTCAAAGGCTGTGTTTTGCTGAAGATGCAACTGCACGTAGCCGAACGAATCCGATCCACGCACCGATTTCTTCCACGAAGCCGGGGTAGGGCTTAGCACGACCACTACTGCGTCTCCCTTTACTAAAAGATGGTTCCCCCACAAATAGGAAAGCGGGTTTTCTAGAAATACTGCATAATGAGTCATCGACTGCAGGCAGTTAAACGCCAGGCACCTTCTGAGCAAGGACAAAAATAACAGCGGAACAAAAATAGCCATTCACGGGGGGGGAGGAGGGCGGAGGAGACCCGCTGGGAAGATTCATTCTCAAAACTTCCCCTAGGTGCCCTCTCCCACCATTCACCACAAATCCCCTACACGCCCGGCTGCTGCGGGGGGGG
>VYZW01042759.1:222870-248210 GCA_013401315.1 Balaeniceps rex | reverse complement strand
CGGGGTGGGTCGGGGGATGTTACCGGTTATTGTTTGATTGTGTTTCCCTGGTCCCCGAGAAAGCAAGCACGTGTTCTCCCTCAAATAAATACATAAATAAAATAATAATAATAAAAAATTTTCCCAAAGCCCGCAACTCTCAGAAAAAAATCCTTTTCTGTACGTGGCAGCCTTGCCAGCTCAGCTTGGGATCTGCGCACCGTGCTGAGCGCTGGCTTGTGCATCGGCAGCAACAATAAAGATAATGCAGCTGGAAGTTAGTTAATCATGCGTGAGTCAGAAAGGAATCCAACTTGCTCCGCAGGAATAACAGGAGGGGGGAAAAAAAAAAGGCAACGTTTATTTTAGACACAGCTGTAAACAAACCGTTTGGAGGAGTGGAGAGCCTGTCAGTGGAACGAGGAGGTACCCATGTCCAGCTGCTTCTTGGATTGCAGCTGGACAGCGCAGGGTATCCTGGTTTTTGCCTCTCTCCTGCTAGGCCTTAAGCCCCCAGATGACGGCCCTTAGCCCGTGTTAGGAAAATCTCATTCCTTAATTATTGTACCAATTAGTCTTTATAGTATGAAATTGTATCAACTTTCTTAACATATATATAGTTTACATCACATACTACATCGTCATGCTTAGGTAAGCATCAATATTCACAGTGAAGTAAGCACGACCAAAGGACCCCAGCTCATGGCAAGGAGGAGGACAGCCCCCACCCGGATGGTAAGGACCTTTGTTTCTCAGAATCTTAAAGCCATCCATGAAGGATAAAGGATACCCCTGGACTACTGAGGTAACGCCAGCACCCTAGCCCCTCCGACATCTCTGTGAAACCCTCCCCTTATCATAGATAAGAAACGAGCAAGACAGACTCCAGGGATGTCTGGATCGATAAAGAAGCAGGCGGATGATGGCCGTAGAACGACAGTTGCTTTGCAAAACAGCATGCGTGCATTAAGTTGTTCCACAACTTACCCATTTTGCACTGTTAATGTTTCTACTAATGGTTCTTCGAGCGATGCCTACCAGTCCGACACTTGCACCACCCTCCTTGGCCCAAGGTTTCTATCCAGAAGCTGACCTCAGCATCCTGTCACTATTTCATCATTCTTGAAATTTTCACTTGGAATTATGATGGGATTGAATCCCATTGCCATTTTATCAAAGCCAGCTGGGGACGTGGTCCCTCACCTAGAGGACAGAAGCAGTGCGGCTAGTTCTGCTCTGCCATACCAAGGACAAGCCGCAGGATCTTGGACAGATGATGAAAATGTGGGCTCACTGCTTGAGCCACCCCCCAGCGTTATTCTCTGGTTCCTGGGACCCTGACAAGGAGCGGCAGCATTTTTGCTGATTGCTCCCATCCCAATCCCCCAGCCATTAGGCTCTTTGGCTGGGAAGTCCCCAGCAGCCCTCCTTGCTTTCCTGCAGAAGGAAGGACCAGGTGAGTCCGTCCTGCCATGCCGCTTTTCCCCATGTGTCTTGGGATTGCTGCGTGATGGCCCTTCACCTCCAGTCATCCCTTCTGATGGGTGGCTGAGGGGGGCACCGGCTCAGGTGGTGGTATCGAACATGGCCAGTCAGCCCCACCATTTGCTGCTGCGCTTGTGTTGTGCCGTGCTGGCATGCCGGGAGGGCTGCGGTCCTTTCCTCATCAACACTTAGCAGGTGCTTCTAGAAGAATCTACCGCTAAGTGAGGTTACTGCTTTATTTAGCAACGTGATCAATAGCCTCTTGGCATGCAGCCGCTATTTTTTCCAAGATATTTATTTGCGAGAGAACAAAATTACCTCGCTGCTGTTCAAACTGATTCAGCGTGCCATCTTTTTCCTTCCTCCTGGGTAGAGTTGCTTGCCACCGGCGTCTGAGCACACCTCCGTCACTCTCCTCCTCGGTGCCTATTTTGGGGGCTGTGTTCTTTGGCAGGTCTGCTTGCTCCAGACCATGGTTCATTTGTACATCTGGCCGTGGCATTACCCTGCACCTGTATCCGCCATTTCCCTATCTGAGCAACAAAGCCACTGTGACACAGCTCCCTTTTGCACCATCGGTAAGAATTCCCGGAGTCTGCGTGTTAATACTTTGCAGGAAAGAATGATAGCCAAAGAAACAGCAAGAAACAGAGGGAAAGAAACTAAAGTAAAATTATTAATGACCTATACTTTCAGAAGCTCATGCTTCTCACTGAAGTTATCATTAGTGTGCCCAGGTTATTCATCCAAGGTCAGCGAACATGGCATAGGAGGCTCCTGCCAAGAAGTTCCGGTGGAACAGGTGCCCCATAATGTGGTTGTGTGGTTTGTGGCTTCTTGTTGGATGAACTACGAGTGACTGATTGTGACAGCCACAAAGCAGAATGGATTTTTCGTAAAGGATCTGAAAGCCGACTGAAACATCAAAGTTGATTTATAATTTTTATTAGAAGAAAAGCTGTAGCTACTGTGTAGGATTGAAATGTTGTCTACCGCAGGAGATGAAGGACCTCCTCTTGTACTCACCAAAACCACAAAACTTCTGCTGGCTTCATAATCTTAAAAAAAAACAAACCCCGTCACGCCAAATTAGCCACTATACGGCAGGTTGTTAGAGGTGCTCCCTGTTAGCAATATTATTTTCCTCTTAATAGCATGCTTCCACTTAGGAGTGGCCTTGTCACACTCTCTCAAGCAACATGCAGAAGTCCACCCGCTTTCCACGGGGAGAATTAGGAGTGCTTACTCCACTGAGTCACTGTTACACACTTCAAAGTTGGCACGAGGTTCCCTTTAAGTTTGGAGCCTAATTTTCAACTTCTTCCCGAGGCCCGGCTTTCCCAGGGTTTTCCCCAGGGTAGAGTTTTTACTTGAAGTTTGAAGGGGAAAGGAGGAGATGAAGCAACTTTGAAATGACAGCATTTACATATTTGGAGGGCATTTTTAATTCCTCTAAAACTTTTCTATTCCAAGGTAGTTTGAAGTGTTAAACTCTGGTTTGTTTTGATGCTCTTGTGGAGGAAATCTGTCTTTCATTGTTTGGGGATAAGTTAATTAGGATATAACCAGTGCACAGGCACACACACATGTACCACGCTAAAACGTTACTGAAGTTGTAAAGTCAAAGACGCAAAAACTAGGATGCAGCATAATTAAGGCCGTGTTAATGTCTGCTTCATGCATTAACCTGATACTATTTTAATTAATCACATACCACTTTCTCTACAGGATGCATGCCACAGGAAAGAGGATACTCAGTTAATGGGTGTCCAAACAGTGATGTTCTCCCTGGTCACTGTGCAGTCCCCTGCACCTTTTAATTTGTATTAGTCATACCTCGCTGCAGAAGCAGAATTATAAATTTCCCCATGTGCTTTTCTATAAAATTCAGGGTACAGCATTGGAATATTTCACAAATACATTTTCAACAAGAGCATGAGTCAAAAGGAATAATAGTACACCCTTTAACAGCTAGGAAGTTGAGGTACAGGTGAATTAAGTCCAGAGTGGCCACTAACTTGGGGCACTCGATTTAGTGGATGAAATTTCAGAATACAATTTTTCAGATAACCAGATTATTTCAGAATTACAGCTTCCTTCAGTTGAGCTGCAACTGGACGGAGGTGCTGAGACTTCAGTCTGAGTTTGGGCTGCAGCTTGAGCACTCTGCAAACGAGAGCTGTACAATTAGCGATCCCCCTCCCAAGGCATGATGTAAATGCCTTCCACTTTGGCACAAAGAAAACCCACGGCAGAGTGCAGAATGCAGTCCTTCCAGCCAGCACTCAACTGCTTCCCTAATCACTGCCTCATTTATTACAAGCTTTCCAGCTTTCAAAAGAAAAGGTCACTGTATGATTATTACTACTAAAGTCTTTGTCAGCTCAATGAATTGCCCCAGCTGAAATAGCAGAAATACAATTTTTTTTTTTTTTTTAAAGAAAGCCTTTTTTCAGAAGTATCATTTTTATAAGAAACTTGCAGGGTAGTGCCAGTGATGAAAAAGGTGCTAGCTAAAATCTACTGATGTTAAATGTAACGAAGATTATTTTTTCCCCCAGAAGATGTGTAATACATTAATCCAGCTGCTGCCAGTTGCAGGAGTTAAGGCTGTTTGTGGAGGTTCTCATGCGTCCTTGCAATGTCCCAGACAGGGAGACAGATCTTGTCTTTTCAGCGTGACATATATGTATCGTGTACAAGAGATATCACTCTTAACTGCATCCTGCACAGACTGCCTGGAAGATTAAACAGCTTAATAATTGTCCAACAAATCATTAACATATCCTATGATGCAAAAGGAGCCAATTAAAGTGTACTACTGGATTCCCTTCCAAGAGCTGCCACGTGAAGCAAGTGGCTCCTCACTCCGAGATAAGCCCTGTTAAGAAAATCCCCTTCCCTAACTATTCTATCAATCAGTCTTTATAGTATGAAGGTGTATTAACTTTGTTAATATATGTATTAGTTCACATTATACACTGTAATGTAATGAGGTAGCAAAATTTTACTGGAGACTGGTATTCTTCACGCTTAAGTAAAACAAACTAGAGGACAGCCCAGCCCTGGAAATGAAGACTTTGCTTCTTGGAAGCTTAGAGCTGTCCGTGAAGGATAAAGGATACCCTGGGACAACCAAGATACCGCCAGCATCCTACCTCCTGTAACACATCTTTGAAACCCTCCCAGCGTTGTCTAGCCTCCTCGATAAGTAACTCTAGCAAGGCTGACTCTAGGGACGTCTGGACCAATGGACAAGCAGCAAGAATGCTGAAAAAATATTCTTGCTTTGCGAAGTTTTATTATGATTAGTGATCGGTAGCGTGGGTGTTAGTGATTAATCAAATCATGTTGTACCTGAGCATTTGAAGGGCGTAAGAACCCTGTGTGAAACCACATTCAGGGTGCCCCAATTTGGCTGGGACACCTCATGCACATGAATAAATATTTACTCCTGTAATTCTCTACGTTGTGCCCGAGCCTCTCTCCTCGGTCAGCATGGGCCAGTTGCGAATTTTCCTGACAGCACCTATTTCCTAATCGGAGGGTTACAGGGAGGGTGACGCCAGCAGTAGCACCCGGTGGGCTGGGGAGTGGCTGCTGTCCCAGCATACGCAGCTGTGGATGTGGTTAGCTCATCCGAAGGTGGTCTCTTTCCACATCAGTTGCTTTGCTATTTCCTAGCATAGAGTCAAGGAATTTTTCAGTCTTGTTCGGTAAGCATCAGCTTGGATTTTCAGAATATCACAAATATTTTCCATTGTGCTGGTTCACATGCCTGAAGAAATAGCAAGACCTGCGTTCCTCTCTGTTGCTGGTGCCATCAGGGCTTTTGGCAGCCACAGGGTCGGAGTGGGATGTCCTCTTGTTGGGTGCTGATCTCCATCCACCTCTAGATACCCGGGGTCACCTTGCCCACCGAGTGGGAGGAGGGTCTGCAAGCAAATGCGTGGTGAAAACGGGTCAAGTTATAGCTGTGTTGCAATCCCTGTTTGAACTGTGGCTTAGCAAAGCCCCACTTGCACTCCTCCGGACTGCTGCACATCCCTAAGTGCAGCAGCACCTGGACCAGGCTGAAAGCTAATGGCCCAAGCATTTATCCCACGTGGGTGGAAAGCGCTGTCACCCAGGCTCATGTCGTGCCAGGGTGTCCCGAAGTTCAGTGAGATGACACACACCATGGCAAGGGACCCCTCTGGCATCTGGCATTGAGCTCGTTTCAAAAAGCAGGATAGCACACTGCAGTCGGTGGCGT
Organism: Balaeniceps rex; assembly: GCA_013401315.1. Lineage (NCBI taxonomy): Eukaryota > Metazoa > Chordata > Aves > Pelecaniformes > Balaenicipitidae > Balaeniceps > Balaeniceps rex. The sequence continues at coordinate 242,491 of VYZW01042759.1, read as the reverse complement.
CCCAGATCCTTTCTGGTGCCAGCTGCCTACGTGGGTGGTTGTCCAGCTGGACAGTGGGCACAGCAGGTGGCATCTCCATGGGTACAGGAGACATCTATTGGTGTCTGGGGGCCTCTCCCATTCCTGGAGTGCTGCACAAACATTTTTCAGGGAAATGGGCTGCCTTGGAAATATGGACAGGGATCAGTCTTTCTCAAGGTATGCTCTCTCCCAGTCCTGCTAGGACTTCATTATCTTCTCAGATGTTTTATCTCGTTCTTGTCATGCTTGACTTTTGCATACATATAATCTTACCTATCTTTTCACATGGTATTTTTTCACTGGGTGACATCTTGTTTTCCAACTACTACTATTAGCTGAAAAAGGACCCATCACTTTGCCCCATTTCAGAAGGGATTCCCTTATAGTTTTACAATGTTGATGTGACACCGCACAGCAGCAAGTCTTCTCTGAGACTGTGCTCTGGAACAGATTTTCTAGGAGCCTGGAGAAGGACATCCTGGTGGTGTGCTCGAGCACCCTATCTACGGTCACAACTTCCTACAGTTCGTGTGCTGAAGCCCAGATACTACCCTCATTAATAGCAGCATGGGGGCTTTCGTTTCGGGAGTGCTGCCTGGGATTCACCAAAGGCAAAGCTGGACCTCAAGCATGAATTTCTTTCCCCACTTTTCTTGCTCAGTTGCAATCCAGCATGAGAAAGGCGAATAACGTCAGACGCATGCATGAGATACTGTTTTGCCTGCAAGAAAGTTTCTTGTCCTGTTTTGATCACTTCTTTACTGTGAGTCAGCCCATGACACATTTTCATGAAAACCCCATGCATTATGCTTACAAAATTAAATGTGGGTCAGATGGGAAAAACATTGTGAAGAGCTGACAGTGTTAAGGCAGAAAAGAGACCATGTTCCTACAGGTGGAGAGCAGCGCAATGTCTTGTTCCCCCTGGAAACTACCGATTGCTGTCTTCTTGACCCAACTCAAGGAATACTCTGGGAGTCCGTGCTGCAGCAATCCAATTTTAATTGTAAAGTGATTCCTGGTGAGGTGTTCAGCATGGGCCCCTCACAGAGCACCTGTCACTTTGATCTTCACTGCTATCATCAGTTCGAGCATTAGAAACCTCCTGATGACATCCCTGGCCCTAAAAGTCTTGCAGCCTACAAAACGCATAAGCAGGTTGGAAGATAAAATTTGGAGAGAACATAGCAAAATAATAATATGTCTGTTCTTTGCCAGTCAAGAGCAGACAGGACAAGGCAAAACAATAAGTGTTNTTTTTGGCTGAGGCAAGTATTGGAAGGAGAGTGTAGTGGTTTTTCATGTTTTGATTAAATTCTGATTTTGGGTCGCCATAGCAGAGCAGGCTGCTTCAGCAGAAAGCTCAGCCATCCCGTTCTGTGGGGTGCGGCTGAGGAGATGAATTTCATCAGCCTGCCCAAATCAGGGCATCTCTATTTCTGAGTCAGCACCTTCAGTTTTTCCGCTCAGCAGGCCGTGCTGTGGAAATGTGTACTATGGGAATATCACTGGATGGTCACTGGGGGACTTGGAGAGGGAGCTGGCTCCAAACATCTCATCTGAGAAGGCAAACTGGATGTTTGCTGCCCCAGGAATGAAAATCCGTGTGCCAGGACTCTCCTGCAGCGGGAGGAGGTGGCGGATGGCAAGCCAAGATGAAGAGTGAGGTTACGTGGCGGCGGTCAGCAGGGATGATGGTGTCACCCAGCCAGGAGGTGTGGTTGCACACGTCTCCCCACACTCAACCACCAGGACCCAGGCAGGACCACCTGTCTCCATCACCAGGGACTGGGGAGGGCGGCAGCACCATGGCCACCTTCCCCACCAGAGAAATGGCCTTCACCAAGGGATCATCCTTTACCTCAGAAACCAAAAAGCCAGGCAAGCAGGGCTGAAGAAAGCTATGGACGAGACCAAGGAAGGTTTCTGCTTACACAGAAGAGGTGAGGTGGTAAGAGGACCTGAAGGAGGAATAGGAATAAGAGTAACGATCAGGAAGGGCAGGAGGCTTGAACAACTGATTAGTGAATGGGCACAGTCAGAAGAGACCAGAGATGGAGAGCAGCCGTTTCAGTCATGTGGGAACAGCATGACTGAGACTGGGAAAATAAGATGGGAGTGTGAGCAGACATGAGATCTCGTCTGGAAAACACAGTGCAGGCAGCAATAGAAATATTTAGACAAAGCCTGAACATTAGGGCCAAACCGTAGGAAACAGATTACAGGTCTGAGTTACAAGTACAGCGATACGGATGGTTGTGATGAAGTGTGAAAAGATCTAGCCTTCTGGCCATGGCTAGCTGCCCACCAGGGGATGTTAGGAGGATGCACCGTGACTTATTTTAGCTGTGGGGAGAAAGAAGATAATAGGTAAAGCTGTGTTTGGGGCTGACATTGCTCAGAGGGGCACCGGAGAGGAAAGCTCCAAGGGACAGCATCCTTCTGCCCCAGGATGGAAGAGATTAGGACCTGAAAGAAAGGGGAATCAGGAGGCAACGGTCACAAAGCTTCCATGGATGACAGGATGTAACAGCAAAACACATTGTGTAGGGGACAAAAACAGGTTGGGGGGACCTAAAGTAGAATTAGAGGAAAATAAGTCAGTGGCTCTGGGTAGCACATTGACGGTGTTTGGAGGTGAAGGGGCAGGCGGGCAGGCAGGCAGGAAGGGCAGCGCTCTGTAAAGCAGGGCTGGCCCGTCTGCTGCGTGACGGCTGCAAGAAGTGACATTTTCCATGTAGGCTGGTGAGAAGCTGAGGGGACGAACGAGGTAAAGGGTAAGAGAAGGCAGGAGGTGAGAGGCTGCAGTTGCTGGGGAAGGAGAGGTTGAAGATGACAAGCAGTTTTAAGCGTCCACGGCAGCAGTGCCATGGGGGGATGAACCACGACAGGCTTTTCCAAATGGCTGGGATGTCTTATCAAATGTCTTTTTCCTTTGAAGAAATGAGCAAGATTCTGAGTGGAGAGGATTGTGGGGGAAAAAAAAACCAAACCAACCCTGACAACCCTGAATTCAGCCACAGGACCAGAAAGATGGAAGAATGGAAGAAGAGGAGGAAAAGGTAAAATGCTTGCTTTGTTGGATTTGTTGTTTTGTTTTGTTTTGGTTTTTTTTTAATCTACCTCCACTGGATTCATGCATTAATTACTGAAGAAAAGCAAAATCACTTCAGGGAGTTGACAGCCAAATATAAGGTTACATGCACGTAGGTTGGCTCAGATGCAACAAAGACAATCCTTTATGCTGCTTTATTCAACATCTTCATTGAGATTCATTGGGTGTTATCCAGCCAAGAACTGATCAGTTTTAAGACTGGTCCAGATTTTAAGGAAGACAATAGTAAAACTCTAAAGGATTAGATCAGTCCCTTTAATGAAATATCTGAAAGCAACTCTGTCTATCAAAAGGACTGTGCAAGTAACATGTAGGTATCAGCTCCATCATAAACAAATGGATGGATATTTTGTGAATCACTCTGTCCGGGAGCTACAGAAGAGCACTGGAAAGTGGATGCCAGTGTAATAATCACCACCTCCACGATTAAAACTAATGATTTGGAAAGAAGCAAGATGAGAAGGGAAAAAACCACTTCTGTGATTAATTCCGATTGCAGTGTGTTAGCTAGTACAGAAGCAAACCTTTTGGAAGTTGAAAAGGTACAAAAATAGGGGTAGGGAGTTTGTAGCCATTTTGATTCAAGGAGGTAGGCTCTACAGAGTGACCTGGACAGGCTGGACCAATGGGCTGTGACCAATTGTATGAGGTTCAGCAAGGCAAAGTGCCAGGTCCTGCACTTGGGCCACAACAACCCCCTGCAACGCTACAGACCTTGGGGATGAGTGGCTGGAAAGCTGCTTGGCAGAGAGGGATCTGGGGGTATTGGTCAACAGCCAACTGAATATGAGCCAGCAGTGTACCCAGGTGGCCAAGAAGGCCAACGGCATCCTGGCTTGTATCAGGAATAGTGTGACCTGCAGGACCAGGGAAGTCATCCGTCCCCTGTACTCGGCACTGGTGAGGCCGCACCTCGAGTACTGTGTTCAGTTTTGGGCCCCTCAGTACAAGAAGGACATTGAGGTGCTGGAGCATGTCCAGAGACGAAGCTGGTGAAGGGTCTGGAGCACAAGTCTTATGAGGAGCGGCTGAGGGACTGGGGTTGTTGAGCCTGGAGAAGAGGAGGCTGAGGGGAGACCTTATCGCCCTCTACTACTACCTGAGAGGAGGTTGTAGCGAGGTGGGTGTTGGTCTCTTCTCCCAAGTAGCAAGTGACAGGACGAGAGAAAACGGCCTCAAGTTGCACCAGGGGAGGTTTAGATTAGATATTAGGAAAAACTTCTTCATGGAAAAGGTTGTCAAGTATTGGAACAGGCTGCCCAGGGAAGTGGTGGAGTCCCCATCCCTGGAGGTATTTAAAAGATGGGTAGACGAGGTGCTTAGGGACATGGTTTAGTAGTGGACAGGTACGGTTGGACTCGATCTTAAAGGTCTTTTCCAACCAAATGATTCTATGATTCCATTTTTTAATGAAAGCAGCAGTGATTAGAATGAGTAAAAACATGTTAAGCATCTCTTCCATCAAGATATTTAGAATGAGATCTCTTAAAGCCATCAAAATTTCCATAGAAATTTACTCTGAACAGCTAACAGGGCCGTGCAGAGCCAGATACGGCTTTCAAATGTATGTGAAGCTCATACATAAAGCTCATCCTTCTACTCATGCAACCACACAAGGAAAAATTTTGTAGTTTCTCAGTCACAGAAACACATGGTACTTACTTTTAAGAGCTACAGGGAGATGTATTTTAAATGGCCATCCCTGTAAAGTCCTGGTACGGAATAGCCACAGCTGACCGCTAAAGCTGACCATTAGTTTACATGTTACCACACGAATAAGCCCTTTTCCAGCCTACTCTCAAACAACCTGTGCACAATACATAGTCTACCTTTATTCTCCCTGCATACATACACACATCGGTTTTCTGCTTTTATTAAACTAGTAATCAGCAGGCTCCACACCACTCTCGCCTCTTCTAGCAGCCTCTTCTCCCCAGACGGCTGGGCTCACAACCTCTATAAACATTATTTAGTCCGTGTCTTTCAACTTCCTTATTTTTCTAGGTGGGGTGGCGAGCCCAGCCCTTCAACAGAGTCAGCAGATTTCACGTACCATGGAGTCAATGCCAGCTAACCAGGTAGACTAGCGTAGGCAGGTGTCACTGATGACTTACAACTACATTCAAGACTAATTAGTTCCCAGGTGTGCTATACCTCACTAGGCGGTCAACTGGCTCACTTCAGACTGAAATTCAAACTGGTCGCTAAGAAAAAGACTCACAGTGTCTGGAAACCTAATCCTTGCATCTCTGGTTTGTCAGGTCAAAGAGAACAACCAACAGCGCCGTTAAGTGTGAATAGATGCAGGTGATTTACAGAAAGATACAGACTGCTGCTACACAGCTGCAAAATTAAAGATACATACCATGGGGCTGACAAATGAAGTCAAAGAAGTTGAAAAGCTGACAGTGCTTTTGCAGTTCATGCCAGGAACAGGGCCTTATTCCATGGAGGGTTACAGGAGCAGTGACATACGTGAGAATATCAGGAAAGGCAGAAAGCCCACTGCTACAGGTCAGTCCCAGTTCTTCCCACCTCTAATGATTGTTATGCTAAGGTGCAGGATCCTCTACCAGCATCTATGCCAGAACAGATATCGCATCTAATCTCCTGGCTGTAGCGAACTCCATCCCAAGTTTCAACAGACAAAGCTTGAAGAAAGTTTAGACTAGAAATAAACAAGAAATATTTAACTGTGATGATAATGGAAGGCAATTACCTGTGAAGGTAATTAAAACTAAGACATTTTACAAAGGGCTGTGATGACTTCTCCGTTAATGGGCCTTTGTAAATTCAGGTCAGATTCCTTCCTCCTCCCCTTTCCTACACGTGCACCCGTGGTCAAAACAGAGTCAATTCAGGAGTATTGTTTAATGGCTGTGTGATGCAGAAAGTCAAAAGAGATGATTATAGAGTCTCTGTACAACCTATGAACCAGCCTAGGACGCAGATCCCTAACGCAACTTTTTTCTAGCCTCTCTGCGCTCGTTCTGGTTGGAAAGTCTCTCTTGGAGTTGTGTGCCCATGTTTGGGTGAAATTTCACTTGGGGCTTGCACAGCGGCATTAATAGTGCCCTGTCTTCACCAGAAGTCCCTGAGTACATGCCTAAATAACAAATGCTAGGCACAGGAGTGGTGACAACGCTTGACTCGCTGCCAGAAGATCTGCGTAAAAGCATTCACAGCAGGGCAGCTTAAGGGTATTCTGATTTAATTTAGAACTCAAACATAATTGTTCTTCATTAACAAAAAATACTCTCTTTCTTTCCAGAGTCTGACCCTGGCCGCCCTCCCAACCCATAAAACGACCAAAAAAACCCCACGATAGGCCAAATAAGCAATAGTGATGGAAGCTAACCATTACCCATGTACAAGGATTTTCTGCATACACATTTCATTACCTTCACACAAATACCTTACGGCTTCTGCAGCTGTAAAAGGATTATTAACAGAGTGGTTTGCGTTCCTACCACACACTGAACACCCCAGTTGCTATGTGGGTGTCAAACTTCAATCAAGGCAATGCATAGCAGCCATCGAAAACTTACTGTATATCTCTGAAAGGCACAGCACACGCACAGTGCTGTTCAGGTGTGCCAGAGGTACTGTCCTCCAGCAAAACTGGGTCCATAGCAGTGGTGCTCCAGGTTGAAAACATGCCAGTGAGTCAACAGCGTGAGCTGCCCAGAGGAACTTCCTGACAAGTGAAATTGCTGTTTGTGTTTTGCTCAGCACGTCACACCCAGTATGTGTTACTTGGAAAACAGCGTGTGAGCAGGAGATCACATTGCCTGGGTACAAAGGTGCTGGTGGAAAACAAGGTAAGGAGGTCAAGAGTGCAGCCAGGCAAGCGTTGCTTGCTTTCTGTCTCAGAGGGGATTTTGAGCACGAAGAATTCTACAAGGGGACTTGCTTGCATGCCAAGGGGGTTGGAGAGAGTAATGTTAATCATGTGGAGAGAAAAGGCTAGCAGCAGATAGGATCACATGAGTGATCCCACTAGCCCACTGTCATTCTAGCCCACTTGCAGGGAATGGCATTTGGCCAGCATTTCATCCTCCACATGGGTCACTTCATGGAACTACAACAGGCGGCATCGTTTCCACTGGCCTAACCCTCAGGCTTTTCAGTGCTGCTCTGCCATCCAGCACAGCAAACCTTTCCCTGCCCAACACGCATTTTAATGTCATCTACAAAATTGGTGAAGCTGCACTCTGGCTCATCATCCGAGATCAGTGATGGACATATCAAACAATACTGACCTCTTGTATTGACCTTGGGATGCTCTGTTTGCTACGCTGCGCCACCCGGACATTGAGCCATTGATTACTTACCCTCGAGCCCAGCAGTTCAGCCAACTTCCAATCCATCCTCCAGTTCCTTCACCCAGCCTGCGTTTCCTCAGCTTTCAAATGAGAGTCCTGTGGGAGACCAAGTCAAAAGTAATTTTAGAGACAAGATAAACAATATCTGCTGCTGTCCTCTTGTCTCCAGAGAGAAGGCAGCCAGGCTGCCCAGGTGTGATGTGCCTGTGGTGAAGCCATACTGACTGATCCCAAGGGCCACCCGGTACTTCACGAGCCTCAAAATGGATTCCCAGGGCATGTGCTGTGCAATCATTGCTGCCCAAGGGATGGGGAGGAGGCTGACTGCCCTGGTGCTCCCTAGATCCTCATTCATTAGTGTTAGCCTTTTTCCCATCGTCAGGGAGGTCTCCATGATTTTCTACTGATGATCGACAGCAGCCTTACACTTGCATCACCCTCTGCATGAACGCCCTCCAGCCCCAAGCATTTATGGGAAAACTGTGTGCAGTATATGACTTGTGCAGTGCATTAATAGGCGTACATAACAGAACAGAATCACACAGATAAACTCTTCCTGGAATTAACGTTGAGGTGAATGGATTTCTGTGATGTGGCTTTATTTTGACGCATGCTCTTCACATATTCACCACCAGAGTGAACTAGTGTGACTGTCCCTTAAGAAACGCATCGAGCCCATTTGTGTACATCCTAATCCATACCAACCCCCTTCTCCCCAAAACCAACCTTGAACGTCAAGGTTGCAAAGTCACAGTCAGAAGTCCAGTAGCATTAGAGTGGTCTAAACATGCGTGAATTTACCAACAGAGATCCTAGGGCTTTATTCACGCTGGCAAGTGATGGGGCCCAACAGGAGCCGATCTGCAGAGCCAAGGGCACCGAGGAGGCTACATCCACACTGGAGGGGTCTGCCTTCAGACTGGCTGTAGCCTGGCCCCACTCAGAGGAGGACACATCAGGTGCTCAGGTTCAGCTCAGGAGCCCAGTTCTTGTGCCCCACCAGCAAGGCACGTGAACCACAGAATCAAAGGGGTGGGTCAGCCCTGAGCTTCATTTCAAAGGCACGCTCCTGATCCACACTATAACTTGCACTAGACAGTCTGTGATTTCATAGCCTTACAGCCAGCATTAATACCAGCCACCCTGGCCTCTAGGAAAATGTCCCTGCTAGTCCCAGCTCCCTAACTTGTCTCCTCACATCTATGCGTTATGCCTGGCTCTCCTCCTCCATGGCTGGGCAGCTTTTCCATGCTTTGTTTTGTCCTTCAGGTCATGTTTATGTGACGCTGCCCAGAGCATGACTGAGAAAAAACCCCATCTTTTCTATTCCTGTAGAGTTTTGCAGCCAGTAATTATTTTCCCAAAATGCCTATGAGGTGAAGGAACGTGTATTAACCCGGCTTATAAGTGGAGATCTGGCGCACAGAAAGCCTAAGGAAAAAATACCCACCCATTTTGGAGTGCCAGCTGAGGCACCTAAAACCTGATTTAATGTTATATTCAGACTACAGCCTTGACTGACTTCAGTTGCAGCTGTGAACAAACAGGGCTCATGCAAGTCATATCCCAAGGCTTGCTGTCAGAGAATGAGGAACCTGTCACCAGTGACCACTTGTAAGAAGTCAGGGTTAGATGACATAATTAGCATCATGCAAAACTTTTGTGGCAACTGCTGACATTGTAAGATTATCTTTTTTCTTCATGCAGTTCTCCCCTCTCTCAGTACCTACCTTCTATTTTCTGCAAGAGATAACAGAACAGAACCACCAGCATCTTACTCTTCTTCAAGACCTTGCTCAAGGCAGGAGCACCCATCTCTCCAGTACAATGAATGAGACATGAATTCTGTGAAAAAATAGCATGTGACAATGTAACAAGAATAACTCCTATGCTAAGAAGCGTGGGCAAGAAAGGCAGGAGGAAGCCCCTCATTTTGGCATTTCCCAGCCTTTGGCACCAGCTGTTGCAAACTTGGTACTTCCTGCATGTAGATTTCTAGACATAGGCAAAAAAAAAAAAGGCAAAAAGCAAAGCAAGTCCATCAGCCCCAGCATCCTTCACAGGTTCTTAGTGCAAGTCGTCTTGCTCTGTCAGTCCCTTGCTTCTCCTCCGTCTCACACCTTGTTGGATCTCAGTTCTATTACTCTTCCTTCCCAAGCATCCCTGAAGTGTTCAGTCTCCTTACCCATGCCTATAGCCCAGATTCCTTCCCCCGTTATCCTCGCCCCTCTAGCCCCCAGTGGCTCATTACTCGGGTCTAGCACTTGAGGCTTCAGGAGGCTGTTGCAGTGAGGCGCAGTAGTGATTGATGGAAGAGCCCTCTTCACCATTTGCAGGCTGGGACAGGTCATACCCTCTATGAAGAATTTAGCCACGAAGCTCTAGGGCTTTTCCCAGTTTGTGTGGCCTGAATTCTTCAAAGATTTGTCATTTCCCCAGTGGTTTTATCACACAAACAGCAAAAGGTACATTTCAAACAACAGAGTGACTTCACCTTCTCACTGAGTTTTAAGTCCTTCATCCCTTGCAAGAGATCAGTATGGCACATGAGGATTTTTTTCCCATCAAGGGCACAACACAACCTAATTTTCCTAAAAGGTATTCCCAGAAACGGCATAACCATTTCAGCTCTTAGAAGGAGTCAGCAAAATTAGAAGTAATCAAAGCCAGAGATTTATAAAGAAAGCATTTAGGAAACCTAATTGCAGCTGGCACTAACAGCTCTACATCCTGTAAAAGAAACTGCCTCAGCCAAATGCCCTAAACCACTTGTAAGCTCCTCCAAGTTGAAGATGAGGTGCTCTAGGATTCAGTCACACTTGCAGAACTCACCTTAAATAACACAGGTGTTAAAAAAAGCAAAACTCAAGTAACCCCACGAAACCCCAGGTTCCCTGACTCTCACCCACGCCTGCCCTCTCAGGTAGAGCAGAGAATACACTAAATCTTTCTATGCCTTCAGCTCAAGTAAAGTGCCTAGCAGACTGAATATGTTTCAGAATAATACATTACAAAGAAAGCCCTCAACTACATGTTAAAGATTCAGGCGGCTAATGAAAGTATCGCTCGCAGTCTGGAGCGTTAGGTTGCTGCACCAATTGCAAACACGTACACCTCTGATCACTCGTGTGTCAGGGCAAAATTAAAATAATGCATCCAATTAAGCTACTCACAGTATTCAGCGTAACCTGCCGTAAGCACTGGCAGCCTACATGCTAAGTTCACTCTACATGATTGAACCCAGAGGTTACAATTGCCTTTTAAAGGTATCTGCTGATAGTAGAGCCATTAATATTTTATTCCTGCTCTGTCTCCTACAGCAACTTTTCACCTTCTCAACACGTTACAAACATCTTCAATACTCCCAGCCTCACAGGAGAAGTTTTGTTTACAGGGTGCAGTCATCAGTAAAGTCTATTTTGTATATTGTCCCCCCAGCAACTGCTTCTTCATGTCTGATGATGGCAGTTCCCCTCTGCAGAAAGTGCTTGTTATTCTCCCCTTCAGGGATGGGGAAGAAGAGGTGGATTGAAGCTTCATGATTAATTTTCAGGAGGTGATACCTGTTTGAGCCAGATCGGCAGAGCCTGCAGTGGCAATGCCTTGTAAAAGTCCTCTCAAGCAATGACACCGCGCAATGTCTGTGTGCACTGTGTCACACTGACAGTCGAGTCACTCTGGCCAGTTAGAGATGGGATATCTGGATTTGGAGCAGAAGTCTACTTTCAGCATGCTGCCCAACCTCTCCCTTGGATTAGGAAAGGAGGGGGGCCAGGGATCCCAAAAACTTTACTCTTTACCTTCCTTCTTGTTTCCTACCAAGTAATTTCTGCTTGTGTCAGACATCCAACTCAAACATGGGCGGGGGAAGCACTGTAAGCTTTCTACTAAAGAAACAAAGTCAGGGAATTAACTCTGCACTCCTGGCTCCTTACAAAATTTGACATTTCTTCCATCATCTCCAAATATGATTAAACCTGATCTAGTTGATGATGTCCCTGCTCACTGCAGGGGGGTTGGACTAGATGACCTCTAAAGGTCCCTTCCAACCCAAAGCATTCTATGATTCTATGATTCTATGATTCTATGAAAGTGTGCTAAAGAAGATAAGGAGGCAGGAGATGGCAACAGCTCCCTGGCTATAGCCCATCTCTTGGCATACAATACTGGGCTGGATGTATGTGGCCTTGTGAGATTGGCCCCACCTGCCTCTGCTGATCCTTCTCCTCCAGTCGGATCACCCAGCATTCGCCCTGCTCTGCTGTGCTCCCAGCCACAGCTCACTGGTCTCAGAGAAGAGATGGGACCTGAAAGATCAGCTGGGACATGAAGTCAAGGCTTCTGCTGCTTTAACAGATAGCGGCATCGCAGCCTAGTATTATTTTGCTTCCTTTATATACACCAAAATGATGACAGAGCCTCAAGGTAGGAAACCTCCTCCCAGTTTCCAGCCTCAGCTGGCTCCTGGCCAACTCACACGGGTTTGTCTTTGTGACTCCATCGTCTTCTGGCTCCCCGCCTTCTCTGGACGTGAGCTGCTCCCACTCCTTCATTTCCCCCAGTACAGGCTTAGACAGCAGTTATACCCCTTCTCCTTTCTTCGGCTAAACAAGTTCTGCCTGGGAGGTGGGCTCTTCGGTCCACTCAAATGCCAGCAGCCCGTCTCTGCATCTCTGCTAGATCCCCCTGATCACAGCCGATGAGAACTGGAAACGGCGTCAAGGTGAGGCCTCTCCACAGCTTTAGTCACCATATTCATGTTTATTGGCCATTACTGGAAATATTTAGCCGGATGCACGCAGAATCAGGTGGTCGCTTTCTCACAGCCATGTTACGCTGCTGGCTTATAGTTCTTCATGAAAGCCTTCTCACTGTCCTTCTGGCCCACCTACAGTCCAATTACATACTTTCCAATGCAAAGTGTTTAAACCTGAACCAGTTCCAACTAGAAGCTGCAGCAAAGAGGCCCCAAAATAATGGAAGCAGGAAAACTCTGCCAATACTACTTCAGAACAGGAGAGGAGTGCACAAAGCAAGTCTACCATGCTGTATTTTAAGCCCCAAATCCATCAGTAAGCGGATTACAATAAAAAAGTATCACTATCTAATGAAGTGATTTTTCTCTGACTGTCAAGCAATCATATGATAGACCCTTACATGGAGATAGCAGTAAGGCACATAAGTTGTTTTCCGTCAGAATGGCATTTCCAATAACCTTTTAAGTCAACCCTAAACCCACAAAAACCAATTACAATTTACTGCAGTACCTTTCTCTCACAGAGAGATGTATTTAAACGGTGTGCTGAGATTAAAACCTGATTAAACCACTGTTGTTATCACTGGTCAGCTTCCAGAAAAACAAAATTATGTTTATACTGCCTAGCAGTCAAGAGGAGTAACGCAACACACTGCCACTGCTTAGAAAGCAAGGAAATAACACCTTCGCTCCATCTTTGCCACGCAGTCCTGTAACACTCGATGGGACAAAGGTCTAACCTACAAGAAACTATCCTGACGACACCAGAGAACAGCAAGTGCGTGCGCACATGCAACCAAGACACCAGCAGGAATCCCACCCACACTACCCACTACACTTGACCTTAGGCAAAAGGCTGAGAACCTAGGTCCTAAAGCAGCCAAACAAGAGTATACAAAATGGAGCGAATGGTATGGGACTGTGAAAGGGGGTGTAGAAGCCCCTTCCTCGTGCTGCTTCTTTCTTTCTTGCTGCAACTCTGTCCCTAATCCTTTTCCTCTCACATGTTTCTAGATCCGTAATTTTAATCATAAATACATACTGTGATGGTTTTACAGCAAAGAGCTAGACTGAAAAGCTAATGAAAGGAAAACAGACGCTGGCAGATGAAAGAAGCTTGTGAAGTGGACAGAGGCATATGAATAAAGGTCCACTTCGGAGTCCTCTTCTCTCCAGTCTTTGCTGAGTCTTCTTGCTTGCTGCCTTTTCACAAGTACAAGCGGCACAGCATTGCAAAGAACAGTCAGGAACCCAGGAAACTGCGAAAGTGCAGAGAGTCGACTCTTACTCCACAAAACGCTTAAGATAGAACGAGAGTAAAATAGGTGGATCCAAACTGAAGCTTTGCGGTATGGCAGATTTCAGATTTTACTTGCTGTAAAACCTTACTGGCAGCGATTCAAAACATAAGAACAAAGATGCCCAATACAGAACAGAACAGTGATAATTTTTCCATAAGTGAATTCCTGACAAACACATGAAACATCTCAGAAGTAGCTCATGCAATCTTGATGTTTCACAGTCACCACAAGTCATTCATGACTGATAACAACTCCCTGAATTTTCTCTCTGTGTTTCTCAAAATTACCAAGAACGTTTTGTATTTCCTACAGCCTCTTCTGCCCTTCTGACAAGAGAGGAATGACGGGTCATACTGTGGTGCATCATCCAAAGACCTCTCAAGACATGGGAAAGAAAACTGAATAAAACAGAAAGGCTGTAGACAGAGGAGGAAAAAAAGATCTACAAGACTAAATGTTCCTGCTTCTTGAATCACACTAGGTGCGTAACACGTAGTTGTTGAAAGACCTAGTTATTCCACAAGAGCTTTTTCGTCTCCGTGTAGGCTTCCAGCATAGCTATACATTTTTCCTAGATGAGATCCATTTACTTAGGCACGATCAAGAGCCTTGGCTAGGTTCTCAGTATTAGATCGCTTTCCAGAGCATGTACAGATGCCCTATGGTCCACGTTTACCCTCCTATTTGCAGATTTGCTTTTGTCTCACAAACTGCTCAGAAATTACTTGTACACATCCAGGGTGGTCAATGCATTTCTGGCAGTTAGGGTGGGTACTGCACTTCCAGGTGTGCAACCTTCAGGATTATTTTTTCATTACTTCCTTTCCACTTTTTTTTTTCCTGTCGGTGATTTCAAACAGACACCCGCAGCAGATGCTTCATGCTTTCAGCCTGCCATGTGCATGCTGTCCCATCGGCAGCTGCTCCTCTGGCATGCACATACACCATACGGGGGAGCGCACTTGCTCCTCTAACACCTTCCGTAAAGCTTCAGCAACTTTCCTTCAACATGGAGTCCAGCATCCCTGGGGGCTTTAAAGCAACTGCCCGTCGCTTTTTTCAGCGTTGCTCTCCCAGGCATTGCCTTGCCTGGGTTTGCCAGTCTGGAATTTCTATCAGCGCAGTTCCTTTTTATGACTCAAAGCAGACACACATCTTTTTTCCCTTTCACTCCTGCCTGGATTAAAAGGGAAAAATGATGATTTTACAGCAGCTAGCCCTGAACAGCACCATTTCTGTGCTTACACCAGCCTGTTGCCACCAGCTGCATGGCTGCAGGCCTAATGTTGCTCGCTTCATAAGGGAAGCATCTCCTACTGCATAGCAAAACAGGCTGCAGGCCTTTCAAAGCTGCTCTGGTGGCGACGAGATGAGGCACCTCAGGCTACTGCCACACGGAGGAAAGCAAGACGACAGCTCAGCTGCACACAATTGCATTAACAGCACAAAAATAGAGATTTATACAAGGCAGCACCAAAGTCAGCTGCACACATCAGCTCAAGCTGAACTCACTCCTCCTCCAGGAGGGAGGCACCCAGTGCTCGCCAGCCTAAGCACTGCAGGCTTTGCTGCTAATAGGATCATTTCCTTCTAAAACCTTCCCCACGGCAGCGGCCCAGGAACACGCACAGCTAACTTAGGCTGAAAGGGACTTTTCCACCACCCACAAGCCTCTTTCTACCTTGCATAAATCTTCTCAAGCACAGGCCACAAAGAAACTGCAACAGCCTCTGCAGATGACATGTAACAAGCAGTTAACCACGATATATCTTCAGGGCCCAACTCCTCTGTCAAGTTTCCTTTACACCCTCACATTTAAAATAAGCACACGTTGAATTTACACCTCCTTCCAGGTCCCTTCACGTTGCCATAATAATAGGATGGGGGCTTAGTGTAAATCACGGTAAGGCCATTGAGCAGGAAGACCATTCACCCTCTCTCTGTCAATTAAGGGATATCAGATACAGGCAGATACACTGATGAGACATCCTTTTTCATCTGAGAAAATAAGCTTAAGCAATCCCTATATAATCACTCTCTTAGCAAGCTTTCTGGAGCACAGATAAGATCAAAGGTGGCATTCCCAGCCAACAAAGTTATTAACACCTCAAGGAAAAAGTAATGTTACACAAAAGCCAGAGCTGTCTGATAGCTTCCTTGATCTGAGGACTGAGACAAGCAGTAGCAGCAGGGGGCTGTTACCCTCAGTACAAACAGGGCAGCATCTGAGCATGAATAGGAAAACAACATGCTTATCTGTGAAAAATAGGTATTTTCAGGACATTTTTGAATTGCTACTTCTTTGAAGGAACAGTTCCCAAAAGAAAAAACTGCACATGTATTTTTAACTACAGAAAAACATCTTCATGGCACGTGATCAGAAAGCACACTGGTGGTAATGCACTGTGTGCTGAAGTTAAAAGAAAAGGAGACAGGCATCACCCTTAAAGTTGGTTCACAAGCAAGTGAATTCTGGATCCATTTTCACCACAAGGAAGACAAAAAAAAAAACAACCCAAGACCTCAAAAAAACCCCAGTCAGCTGATGTCTAGAAGCTCCTTAATTTTATAGGGAACATGAAGATAACAGACCCATGGAATACATTTTAATTCACGATTTTTGTCTTTGTTAGCCGAGATCAGAGGCCAGACTCAAAGCACTAGGGAAGGGCATCCATGAGAAACAAGGAGCTCCAACATGAGCAGAAACAGTAAAACTCAGTTTCCTGTCTGCACTTTCCCTAAAGCTAACATACAGCACGGACTCTCTGATGTACAAAGAACGTTTTCTCTCCTATTTTCAAGAAGATTACTGCAACTCACTATCCCGGAGAGCTCAACTTTCCTCTGTAAAATGTGGTTAAAATGGCCCAAAGGATTTAAAAGCTGCTGAGGAGAGAACAAAAAGAGACAGA
This sequence comes from Balaeniceps rex, assembly GCA_013401315.1. Classification (NCBI taxonomy): domain Eukaryota; kingdom Metazoa; phylum Chordata; class Aves; order Pelecaniformes; family Balaenicipitidae; genus Balaeniceps; species Balaeniceps rex. The sequence continues at coordinate 226,058 of VYZW01042759.1, read as the reverse complement.
GATGTACAAAGTAAGGATGTGAGTTTGTTTTCTGAAGCTGTAACAACAATAAGAGAAGTAACAATCTGGGCCAGCAGTTCCCAAAATATGCCATAAATATCACCTGCAGTTTGAAAGTGGTATGCAGATGACATCCAAACAGCCAAACGACGTTCATGCGTGCCACCAGGACTAAATTTGTAAAAGCCTTGTATAGAGTACAATTAAGCTAAAACAAAACACAAGCATTTAATTCATCATAACTAGCATGGCAAGAGTCTTCTCCCTGACACAGTATACTCTGGCCACCCTACCTGCACTGGACCGACCTAAGGAGAACCCTACCATACCTTGCCAAGGGTTTTCATGGTATCCAAGTTTCTGCAAGAGTCATGCCAAAATCGCTCCATCATTACTTCAGCCATGTAAGGGAAAAAAACACACTTCCAGAAAGAAAATATAGCTCAGGAGGGTATCACTGAAAGCAGAAACTTTGTGTTTGAATTGAAGAAATGATAACGAGCATTCCAACCCCAGTCTGAAAAGCGCGGGAGCGCGGAGCTGGGAGAGCAGTACACACCTCTGTCTACGTCAGTCCATAGCTCTGTTGACATCTGCTGTCAGATGCCTAAGGGAACTCAATGCAGAGTAAGCTATTAGAAAAAAATATTACTTAATATTTATGTAGCATTTTTAAGCAATCGATACATTAAGTAATTCACCAAGAAAAATGAAAACATACATTGGCATTCTGTGTGATCAGTAGCTTATGCTTTCAGAGGAAAACAATTCTACTTTATCTTTATTAGAATTAAACTTTAAGGCCTGAATTTAGTATACATTATTCACTGTTACATTTTAAAATGGCAGAGAGGTAATCAATCAGGTCACTAGCTCCAAAATGCGTTTAACAGTACATCTTGCTACGTTCGCATATTAAGAAAACCACAGAAAAACCTGGAGCTGTTAACATCTTTTCATCACTGGTTAAGAACTAACAAGTTAGGGCACTGTAACTGTTGTTTTTAAAAAAAATTTTTTTGAAAAAAATCCCACCTTCCAGCTTTGCCACCCTGGACTATTCTCTTGCTAACGATGCCCAGTTAATGATTATCCCTTATTTCAATTAGTCTGTTGAGATCTTTCTGAAATCATTTCCAGCTACAACAGGGCTTCCTTTTTGTGGGTAGCAGCACATGTCAGCTTGGCACAGCTTTCCTTTTTCACAAGTGCAAGACGCTTCCTTGTGTTGATAGAGGAAGCTATCAAAAACATACTGCGGCTGGATTTAAGAGCAGATTCCATAGCACTGGCCATAATTAGCATTTCTAGCCAGCACCATGACGCTGATCTGAAAATTAATCTTTTAGGACTAAGATTTAAAAAATACAGTTCACATGCTCACTGTGACAGAGCAATTCCTGTATTTCAGATACGTGGTCTCTCTCTCTCCCATGGCCTGTGGGATGAGGTGGCAGCGCACTGATTTTTATTGCTGGTGAACTCAAACAAGAGACTGCTCTTTATGAGACACAATGCAAGCACAGGCAAATATGATGGCTGCATCCATTCAGTTCTGTTTTTTTTTTTTTAATGCATTAAATGGGTACACAAATTTTAGTGACATTCAAACTCCTGGCAAGTTGCCAACTCACCCCATTAGTAGCAAAAATGTTAGGCATTTTGGAGTTGAGACACCATGGCAGTAAATCACTGGAAAAATCAGGGATTCATCCTGTCTCCTTTAGCAGTAGGGAGATGAATTTTCAGAGAGGGGTAAATTTTCTGTTCTCTGAGGTACTGAACATTGAGCAAAGCTGGATGTAAGAAAAAGGTAGGTAGTTAATCCAAGTAACTCTAGCAGCTCTTTTATGTGACAACCCCCTTTTGTGCCTTCTTTATTAATCTTAACCGTTAGAAGACAAAACAAGTTAAATTGTGTGACATTTAGAGAGCATCTCGTGACTTCTATGTGTGCTCCCACAAATACAATGAATGCTTTATTTTAAATTAATTTTCCTTAAAGTTTCCCTAGCAGTTTCATATGTCTTCTATGCTCCATTTGCATCTGGTGTTCTCAGATAACTTACATAGCCAGGAGTTAAATAATATTTTGAAAATCAAAAGTAGAATTATGAGGCTCAATAGACCAATAGTAAGTACAGTAAACACTTGACAAAAATACAAAGACAACTGGGCTCTGGAACCAGTCCCTTTTTTAACACCTCTAAAGCTTCTGTCTAATTAGGTTCATTTTGTGACAAACAAAAATGGGATTAGATCAGCATTACTGTTATTATAGCAGCCACATGACAGAACCTAGATAATTTTACTTGTCAAGCATTTAATCAATTTTTAGTCCTTTACTGGCCTCTCATTTTCAAAGCTAATGGGAAACTACATGCCTTTCTTATGAGCATCAATCATCAAGTTCACCCACATGTCAAAGTTAACCTACAGTGAAATTGCCATCTTTATAAATACTTCACAACTTTAAAAAATGGCATTCTGTCTGGGAGAGGGAAGGGAAGATCATAGCCCATTCATTCTCCCTCTTTTTTCCTGGAGGGAAGAGGGGAGAAGTGGAATTCTGTATTTCAGATAACAGAGACTTCACTCCTAACAGATTGCAATGTCACATATTGAAAACATGGTCAGTAAACAACAACTATAAGCCCCTACTTGTTCATATGACAAATATTTCACTGAAAAATGGAGCAACATCAAAAAGCTAGAAAACAAATGGTCATTCTCAGCTCTGTCAGTGTTGAGCTGGTATTCACGCAGGTTTAGATTAATCCATGAGACACTTCTTCAGAGCTTATCCCAGGTGTCAGTTGAGCAAGAAATCTGGCTCCCGATAACCAAAGAGTTTAAAATCACCTTCAAACCGCGCGTAGAGGCGTCTTATATCTCTCTTGCTAATTCCCGAAAAATACCGCTCTACTTTTGTTTTGTTGTACACTGTTATGCCTGGTGGAATCGTGGGGTATGATACCAGATGGTCTATGCCAGCTGCTTTCAAGATATATGGAGCATCGTCCTCCAGGGTTTCATGGTGTCCGATCACACTGTATGTGATTTCACAGGGGGCGCAAAGTTCCACATACGTTACCCAATGAATGATGTGGTCACCAAACTGAACATCTAGCCATCGGTGGTTAGGGTCACCCAGATAGCGCACAAAATCCTCAAACTGCAGCCCTTTG